>VUYV01000075.1:0-32047 GCA_008711295.1 Anarhynchus alexandrinus
AAAAAAAATGCATCCCCTTGTTGACCAGCAGTAGTGTGCTTCACCGAAGTTACTGGTGACCAAGGCTAAGTTCCATGTGCAAGGAGATGCTGGAAAGCCATATACTGCTTGAAAAACAGGAGGATGTTAGTCCAAAGTCACCAATAGCAATGCAAGATAGATTCTAGTACATTTTATCACAAAATTAGACATATTATTTGTTCCACCCAGTCTTAAGTTCCAGACTAGCTTCTGTTGGTGTTCAGTCTGGCCAGAGTCTCCAGCAGTACAGAATTTGCTAGAGAGACCAAAAAAAGGCCAGTGTGATCTCACAGTATGCGATGACTGCTGTGTGAAAATACTATTCAGTATGTTTATCATCTGCTTCTGCAAAAAAAAGAGTGTCTAAACAGTATAAACAGTTTATACTGTATGAGACTCAAATGCACAGATGTCTAATTGAAATGGCTGTTTTTCACATTCATCAGTTCCTCAGCACAGTTTACCTCACGTCTGTACAAACATTTGTGCTGTCCCACTGCGTGGGACCAAGGTGGTTGGGGATTTAAATAAGCAGCTGAGGGCAAAGGATGCTTTCTGTAACAGTTCTGTCTTAAGCGTATATCAGAACACAGCCTCAGAGAGTGAACCCATCAGTAAAGTGTCCCTCCCTTCCTTTCTGTTGAATACTATGTAAGGAACTGCCACTGTCAGGTGTAATTTGTCTCATCTGTAATTCACAATTTCATACGACTATAGGTGAATCTAATCTTAACTAGGAATCCTTTTCAAAGCTTTATGCCAATTCTAGATAAGTTGCCAGGATCTCAAGTACAGGATCTATAACATTTCCTGATAGAAAACATGAAATGAGCTTTTAGAATGTAGTAGTATTTAAGTTCTTTTGTTATGTCCTCTGGATTTTCATGTCTTAGCGGTGATATTTTCAAGGTCTTCTCTATAACCAACAGGATTAAAAACCTACTTTAAACAAGACACCCTTCAGATTTAGTCACAGAGATATGATTTCAAGAGCTTTCAGAGACACACACAGAGAATACAATAAATCTCATTAAGAAGGTTGTAAAAGTTTGGCTTTGTGCATTTTGGCAAGCTTCCAACAGCACAGAGAGAGTGAACCCGATTCACATCTAATGCCTTGCATTAGAAGAAGCACAGACGTGCACACAGTGAGCTCCCGCATCCTTAACACTACCTGCTCAAGACCCAGGAAGACTTCCAGGTCCCGACGTTTACTGGGAACAGCTGCCTCCCCGTGCCTTTGGGGTGATGCACAAGCATATCAAACAAGAGAAGGAGGAAAGGGAGTTATTAGGGTCTTCTCACCTGCGGGTAAGCCGGGCCTGCAAAGCTATGCGGGGATAAGAGCCAGCCCATACAGAGACAGCGCCCATGCACACGCTTTGCCTGTCTGCCTGAGAGGGACTTCTGTCCCGCTGAAGCAGAATCGCTGCCCTCCTGAGAAGGACAGCGGAGGTCTGAAAGACTCCTTGCGAGCTGCGTGTGCCCAGAAGGTATGGATATGGCAAGTCTCTTTCACCAAATCCTTTAGAATATAACCTTTACAATGAAAATGTTTTATTTTTCAGTTACCTAGAAACTACTGACTGGGGATCACAAAGCTCTGTATTTGACTGTAATTAGATGTATTTCGCAACATCCCTACCGGCGAAATCACTAATTACAGCAGTTTGTTGAAATTAAAGTAAGTGTAATAATGGTTGGTAGTCACTATGATATTATTGCAATCTTGTATTACTACACTTCGGGCTATGATTGTATCAAATCTCAGAAGCCAAGAGGGTTGGGTCTGGCAGGCATATGAATAGAGAATGAAGAACTGAATTAGGCATTTGCAATTTCTCAAGAAGTCATGTGCTCATAAACCACATGTCATATTAATTTGGTCTGGACTAAATATTCTGGTGCTTTGGCATCAGGAAACACCCTGGAGCTTGAGAGGTTGTATTGTGACAGAGAGACAAAACCTACAGCCTGTCCTGATCAGCTGTAGCCATATAAAACCCCTGTATTTTTATGGGACAGATAATTTTACAAGATAAGTATGTTGGTCACAGCAGCATGGAAAAATCCCAACTCAGAAACTTGAGCATTTGCCTTGCATCTGCTCATTAGAAATGTAAAAGTTACTTTCTTCTCTTGCATTTAAATACTTTTGTGAAGCATTACTGATGTCGGTGATGAGGTATTTCCATTGCAGAGCTGGCTGCATCTCAGTAGGGGAAGAAATCTCTTTACACACACAGACTATGAAGTCTTCTGTTAAGACAGATAATCCATTATTGTGAGGTAACAATGTTCTGGTAATGTAGTTTTAGGTTTTGCATAGATTAATTAAATGGTATTTCAGCTTTTAACAAAAATTTATAAAATGTTATTTTTACTCTTTCTATCAAAAATGATTATATATGTTTTTAATGGATGTGCAGAAAGAAGAGCCTGGTTGCCAAAAGACTGCAGAACTTTGCTAATCTGTATAAATTACACAGTGGTCTGGGAAGACTGTTAGACTTCAAGAGAGCAAGCCAAAAGAGGAGAGGGTGTATCAAACTCCCTGCAGCTGCAAACTGTCTCCAACTGGCCTAGCTGGACACGCTGTGGAAAGAGCTGGTGCACAGAGGGCTTGGTGAAAGCCCAGGATCTAGACAGCCAGCACCCAAGAAACCCAGACGAGTGGCTCAGAGAGTAGATCCACGTTGTAACTGAGATGTAAAACCATATCCTGTGTTGTCCTTGGTAGCGCTGGCTGAACTGCTGACTTGGGCCGTAGCATCAAAAGCTCAGAGCAGGTTTCATACCTGCCCAGGTGTAAGGTTTCACAGTACAGCTGATGTCAAAAAGGGTGTCAGTCACCCCCTTCCTTAGCAACCATTTCTGGCCAATTGTTCTTGCTTCCTCCTTTCTGCTGTGCCTGGAGCCCTGAGCTGGGAGACCCTTTCAGCCTGCTCAATCCCCAGAGCACTTCTCAGATACTTTTCCAGGGCTTCTCCTCTCTTCTTCTTCTGCTCCTACAGCAGGAATGCCATCCTTTAGTTTACAAAAAACGTCTTTGAAGTTTTGTAAGTGGGTATGTATTGGGTGTAGGTGGCCAGCTTTTGGCAGAAGGGGGCTGCTGGGTGGCCTCTGTGAGGAGAGGTCAGGAGCTGCCCCAAGCCGGACACAGCCACTTCCAGACACCTCCAACAGATCCACCACAGGGCACAGCTGAGCCCTCAGCAACACCGGTGGCACCTCTGTGAAAACATTTTGGTATGGTTTGGGCCGGACTGGCCACTGAGGTGAATGACAGATGCTGTCCCTCACCTCTCTCTTCAATAAGAGGAGGGAGAGAGAGAAAAAGACTTAAGAGTTTAGAAGGAACTAAACTACTTTAATGAAATACTAATAATAAAATAATACAAAGAAAATAATGAAATATATACAGAACCAGATCAAGCTCCCAGGATGATGATCACTTTCACCAGCAGGCATTGGGAAAGTCCCAGACTGGACTTGGCGATGGATGGGAACTGGATTCCAGATCTGGATTCAGGAATGCATGGATTGGGATCAAAGGCAGATGAACAGACAGAGTCCTCCTTGGATGCCAGCCATTGAAGAAGAGGGCTGACGGTTTGGTCCCTCAGCTTTTATACTGAGCATAAGGCAGATGGGATGGAATACCCTGTGGGTCAGTTTTGGGTCACTTGTCCTGTCCGCTCCTCCCCACAGGTGGGACCCCTCTATGCTTTTCTGCTTCTGACCCTCCAATGGGGCAAATACCAAAGTTAGCTGCCTTGGGTGTTATAGCAATAAGTATAAGCAAGAGCCTCTGTGCATACCATGCCTGGGCATCAGCTATAAACATAGGTCTTATCACTCTGAGAGTGAACGGTTTCTGCACAATATGCTGTTAATTTCAGTAGTTAGAAGAGGCTTAGCTGCAAAGTACGATTGCTGAACAGAAAATTGGGTCTGTTTTACCTCAAACCAGGACACATACTTAAGAAAGGGTAAAAATACTGCATAGCAGTGTAAGAGAGGGGAATCATAGAATCATAGAATGGTTTAGGTTGGAAAGGACCTTGAAGATCATCGAGTTCCAACCCCCCTGCCATAGGCAGGGACAGGAATGAGGAATGAGGAAAGAGAAACAGCAGCATGAACACCAAGGTGAGAGAAGAAAAAAGGAATGGAGGTGCTACAGGTGCTAGAGCAGGGATTTCCCTGCAGCCCATGGAGGGGACCATGCTGGAGCAGATAGCCACGCTACAGCCCATGGAGGACCCCATGACGGAGCAGCTGGATGTGCCCTGAAAGAACTGTGGCCTATGGAGAGTCCATGCTAGAGTAGTTCTTGAAGCACTGCAGCCCATGGAAGGACTCACACTGGAGCAAAGTGAGAGGAAGAAGGAGCAGCAAAGAGAAACCATTATGGACTAACTGCAACTCCTCTGCACTGCTTGGGGTAGGGGGATAGAGGAGTTGGGAACAAAGGGGTGAAGTTGATCCAGGGAAAGCCCAGGGTGGGGGTAATGTGTCGTTTTCATTCAGTCCTTGTTTCTCACCATCCAATTCTATTTTCAATTGGCAAAACAACTAAATGAATTTTCCCCAAGTCGAGTCTGTTTCGCCCATGACAGTAATTGGAAGGTGATCTCCCCAGCTTTATCTCGACCCACGAGCTTTTCCGCCTCTTCTCCCCCTGTGCAGTCAAGCAGGGCCAGTGAGTGAGCAGCTAGGTGGGCAGCTGGCCAAGGTCAGCCCACCACTGGGCAACAAAGCACCAGAGACAATTCTGCAGCCTTCCACCTCTACCCCTGGGAATCAAATCTGCCAAATCTTGGGGAAAACGTCTTTGAAACAATTGGACAGACTGATAAATATTCCGATTATTTTTTTTTTTCCTCTGTGGAAAAAGCAGAACCAACCCCAAACAACAAACCCCAACCCACATTGTTATGGTTTGAGAAAAGCCACATCAATTTATTGTCGCTTAGACAATCATTCTATCACCTGATGACACTTCCCCACCCAGGAAGGGGAATTGGGAAAAAAATGAGGAAACCTGGGGGTTGAAATATAAATAGATTTAATAGAATAAGACTAGATGATTAACATTAATAACACTAAAGAACCAATATTGATCCCAATACCAATATAAAATATACAAGGATTATACTCAGCTAATTCTATCCGTAGGAAGCTGTGCACTCCCAGCAGTGGACAGCAATGTCGGACACTGTGAGCACTATGGCTTCAGGAGGAAGGGATGGCCTCCAGCACCGGGGCATGAAGTTCTCAGGATGGCAGCCATCAAGGGAGAGCAAGAATTTTGCAGCAAACTTCCTAGTTTATATTGAATNTGGCCTCCAGCACCGGGTCAAGAAGTTCTCAGGATGGCAGCCATCAAGGGAGAGCAAGAACTTTTCAGCAAACTTCCTAGTTTATATTGAATGTGACGTTCAGGGTATGAAATAATCCTGTTGGCCAGCTTGGGTCAAGTGATCAGGTCTAGCGCCTCCTCATCCCTGCACCTGGTGAGCTCAAAAACCACTGAGACCTTGAAACCCACACACCATAGCTGGCTGTAAAGTAAATATTTTCACCAATTCAGACGCTAGAGTCTTCTAAAAGGGCAGTTCTCAACATGTATGTTCAACATGAGCCGGCAATGTGCAATTGTAGCCCAGAAAGCCAACTGTGTCCTGGGCTGCATCAGAAGAAGTGTGGGCAGCAGGTCAAGGGAGGTGATTCTGCCCCTCTCCTCTACTCTGGTGAGACCCCACCTGGAGTACTGCATCCAGCTCTGGAGCCCCCAGCATAGGAAAGACATGGACCTGTTGGAATGGATCCAGAGGAGGGCCATGAAGATGATAAGAGGGCTGGAGCACCTCTCCTATGAGGAGAGGCTGAGGGAGTTGGGATTGTTCAGCCTGGAGAAGAGAAGGCTCTGGGGAGATCTTATAGTGGCCTTTGAGTTCCTAAAGGGGGCCTACAGGAGAGCTGGGGAAGGACTTTTTACTAGGGCATGTGGTGATAGGACGAGGGGGAATGGCTTCAAACTGGAAGAGGGGAAATTTAGATGAGATATTAGGAAGAAATTTTTCACTTTGAGGGTGGTGAAACACTGGAACAGGTTGCCCAGGGAAGCTGTGGAAGCTCTATCCCTGGAGGTGTTCAAGGCCAGGCTGGACGTGGCTTTGGGCAACTTGGTCTGGTGGGAGGTGTCCCTGCCTGTGGCAGGGGGGTTGGGACTCGATGATCTTCCAGGTCCCTTCCGACCTAAACCATTCTATGATTCTATGCTTTTCCCAGGTATTAGCAGAGAAGTTAGTCCTGTGTCACTCAATCCAGGACACACGTAAAAAGCCCGCCCAGCCGTTCGCACAGGACGGCACAAAGCCGTGGGTTCCCCGTGGGTTCCCACCCTGCCCTTGCAGGAGCCCGGGGCGCCGGCGGGGCCTCCCGGCGCGGCCCGCTGGGAAACAGGAGCGGGGCGGCGGCGGCGGGGCCGGCGGTGTCACGCACCGGGAGGGCGGTGCGGCCTGCAGCGAGAGAAAGGGACTTGCTGCAGGACCTGGGCCTCCCCGGCCCGCCCGGGGACTGTCGGGGGGGGTGGATGGGGGGGGCGTGTGGGGTGTGGAAGCGGGAAGTGTCGCCGTCGCTACGGGAGACCGGGGGAGGGGGGACCGGAAGCGAGCGGGGCGGTGCCGGCGCGTGCTCCCGCCCTCCCAGCCCTCTCCCCCCGGGCCGGGCGGGCGGCGGCGGCGCCGCCATGGGCTGCTTTTTCTCCCGCCGTAGGAAGCCGGCACAGGGCGGCCAGCAGCAGGCGGCAGCGGCGGCGGGAACCGGCCAAGACGCGGCGGCCGGTGAGGAGAAGGCGCCGCCGCGGTACAGCTGGGACCAGCGAGCCAAGGTACCACCGGGACCGGGGACCGGACCGGACCGGACCGGGGACCGGGGACCGGCTAGTCTGGGCGGGCAGCGCCTCGCCCTCTCCGGCCGCGCGGGGTGTAGCCGCGGTGGGGTCCCCCCCTGCGTCGGGCTCGCCACAGGGACGGGACGGGACGGGACGGGGCGGGGGAGGAAGCGACCCCGGCAGGGAGCTCACTTCCNGTTAGGGCTGGGTCCGTGCAGCTCAGTGCGTTTATTTAAAAAAATAAAATAAAAAGTATTTAGCCTGAGGATTTTACCAGGCAGTCTCAAATTGCGCAAGCGGACGGGGGCGGCGCGCCGGGTCCTGCGGCTGCCGCCGGTGCGAGCACCGGTCCCCGGTCAGGCTGTGCCCCGGGGGGGCGGGGAGGGGGGTGTCTGCTGCCCCCACCCCCACCGGCGTGGGGCGCCGTGGCCGTGGGCGGCTCGTACCGCCCGTCCAGGCAGGTGGGAGCCATCCGCTTGGCTGTGGCAGCCACCGCGGGTGGTGAGGGGTTGTCTGTCTGTCCGTTCGTCCGTCGTCGGGGTTTCTGGTAGAGCTTGGAGCCCCCCGTGGGTGCGCGCTTCGGCCCAGCCAAGCCCTGTAATGGCAATTAGTGGGGAGCGGTTCGTGCCTGCGGGAGCCCCTCAGCCGGTACTTCAGTGAGGGCTTAAAACTTGTGTCCTGTCAGTAATAGTTATTCTTCCTGCCTGGCTGTTTGGGTTGTTGGTGTTTTGGGGTTTTTTTGTTCTTTGTTTGTTTAGGTGGTGGGGGTTTTGTTTTTTTTTTTGTTTGTTTTTGTTTGTTTGTTTGGTTTGGTTTGGGGTTTTTTTTGTTTGTTTTTGAAAAGCCAGAGGAACTAGAACTAGCCCCTCAGTCCCTGAAGTGACAGAGGGAGACAGATCCTTCCCAGTGCTGTTTCCTGACCTGTTGAAGGCAATCGCAAAGTCTCAAGCAGGAAGGCACTTACATGCTGGATTAAATAGATATCTTCCCACCCTCGTTTCAAGTTTCACTTCCTAAATGCATCATGGCATCGTAGCCCTGCCAGGTCTCCCCTCCTCTCCAGCCGCCTTTGGGTGGGGGAAGGAGAAAACGGGGCAGGCCATAAACTTAATTGATGTGGTTTTAACAAACACAATCCCCAAACCTTTAGGCCATATTTTACAAGTATAGAAAAGAAAATGTGTGAACTGATTTGAATGCTTAGTTTGCTTGTTTTTTTAAACTTAGCCAGGTGCTCTAGGGTGTCCCTTACGTCTTCCGAGTAGATTAAGACAAGCTGGGATGGAGATGAGCTAGAGAGTGTGCGCGTGGCCCGGAGGAATCAGTTCCCTGAGGATAAAGACAGTTGATCTGTGTTGGGCTTGTTGCTCTGACTTGCTAGTGGATATTTGCAGTGCAGCGTTGGGAGAGAGAAGGGGAGGATGGCAGCTTGTTACTTGTATGGAGACTGTGCTAACAGGGAGAGGGCCGTACTGAAACCGTATTTTAGAGTAGCAGACCAAATCTTAGCTCTGTACGAAAGTACATTACTAAATGAGCATTTGAAATCACATGATTTAATCTTAGAGCAGATTCATCAGCTGCAGCTCAACTGATATAAGACTTTCTACCCCATCTGCTTATATGAGGCTAACTTCTAAAACTAAGAGGAGGAAAGTCGGGACATAGAAACACTTGCTTCAGAAAACAGGCAGCCTTGTTGCTAAGGTGGTAACTGTTGTTAATGTGCTGGAAGTAGGCTTAAGCTAACAGACGAGGCTCTTGCAGCACCAACAAGTTATGTCTATGGAGGAAAAAAAAAAGCATGTAATGTATTGCATGTACAACAACTTCCTCCTTTTCTGTAAAGGACTTCTAGAAACCAGAAGTTTGGGCTGTGCTACTGAACTGAGGAAGCCGTCAAATTAGCTGCTTAATTTTGTACTGTACAGCTCAAGAGCAGCTATTTAATGTTTAAGCCTCTTGCTCTCTGCAGCCTTATCTTTCATTGGGCTTTTGGATATATGCTTAGTACATTAAACCAGGGAAGCAGTACTGAGACACCTGGTCTTAGGTAAAGGAATACTGAGCCCTTAGTGAGCTAAACTTGTTGATCCCAAGCTTGTATTAAGTGATATTAAGTCAGCGTTAATGTAGTAGTGTTAAGTATTGTCTTTGATACATTATCCTGTTGCTTTCTCATTTCTAATGCATCACATATATTATACTCATTGATTTCACGATTTGTGTTTGTACACAAAGTTAGATTGAAGCCAGTCAGAAAACTTGTGGCATCAAGACTCCTTTTTGTTCATCAAGTGCATTAAATGGTATTCTGAACCCAGAAAACCTCAACTCTATCAACAGATGTGCTAGTAGTCTTGTGATGTTTGTTTCCTGTTACTTTCAGTAATGTGTCATCGCACTATTTGGGTTGGGGGTGTGTTTCTAATTTTTGGCTCTCCTACTCGGTGATGCAGTTTTGGTTATATAGTGCAGTTCTGCAAGCAGGTTTGATGATTGTCTACAGTTCTTGTAAGCTGTCCTCTGTATGTTCTTACAGGTGGGTAAGTCTTGCTGCTCAGACACTCCAGCTGTCTTCCTGTAAACTAATGCCATGCTGACACTCTCACTAGGCAGAGAAATGCAGGCATGCTCATGTGCATGCTTGTCTCATTAGGGATGTGAAAAGAGGCAACTGCTAGCTGACAGCTGTGCTAGAAGAAGCTCTGAACTTGAGGAGTTCCTCCAATGAAACTATTTCTTCTGCTCCTGAAGGACAGCATTGTTAGCGTAGTCTATTTTAATTGTGGTCTGGTGGCAAAAGATTATTAGTATTGGTACTGTCTGCTAGGGTAGACCTAGCCAAAGAGTAATATGACAATATCCTCATGATCATGTTACTCTTGTATAATAGTCCTGAAAATGGACTGTGTGGTAGAAAACTCCAAATACAAAATATTATAAGATGCTGGTAGTTGAATTGAAATTAAGGAAAGTATACAAATTTGAGGGGGCTTTTCAGATTTCTACATGACCTCATTTAAGTGAGGACAGAGGTCTGTGGTTTTTAAGGTATGCAAAAATTAGTGAAACTTAGATTGCGTCATAAGTCTGCTGGGATCTCTGTAATGCTTTCTGACCCTTGGCTTCAGAGGACTGTGTGAAGATTACTTGTGATGCAATAGAAGAATCAAAGGATCAGCTTATCTTGAAAACAGAAGGGAAGAGGATGAGTGTTCAGTTTCTTCTTGCTCTGTGATTCTTAGTCCAGGAGAATTACAGAGTCTGCTACTGCTGCACCGCATTCTGGGGACTTGTCATGTCATTAGGGTGACATTAGAGTCCCCTTTTGACCAAGTGTGGAAGAGGAACTTTGTGGTGCTTGGCTTTCCTCAGCCTTCTTCAGCTAGGTTTCCACCTGGAATGTAAAATTGTGTTTCTGCTCCCGGCCTCCCTTTTCCTTCCCTTCTGTGTGACTAACGTTGTTTACATGTGTGACCAGAGTGATCAGCAGTAACTGAATATGGGTACGTATTCACTGGTGTTTTGTGTCTTGTGATGGCAGATAAACCCGCATGCTGTGACCTTCTCTGCAGGAGAAGCAGCACAGAAGTCTGCATCATCTTTTTTGCTGTTGTCTCATGTTTAAAGAAGTAGGATTAGATTAATTATGATCGCAATGGCATTTAAAGCTTAGAGGGACTTTCCTTCCCAGGTGATTTTTCCTTTTAGAAGGAACAAGTAAGGTTTTGGTTTATGTCAGTTGACTTGCAACTTAACTGCTTTAGTTGATAGGAAACACACAGCTATCATTGCTATATCAGGCTGTGATGGCTATATTCAGTTTAAAAAAACCTCAGAGCTTAACTTTCTACATAAATCATAGATAGTCTTTTGTTAGTTACCTTACATTTGAGGATTCTGCTAGAATGGTCTGGGCTGACATGGACATCTTGAACTATCTATATCTCATTTAGGTACCCACTTCATATTTTATTTTGGAATACAAATAAAATTGCTTCTTTTCTTTTCTTTTCCTGACTAGACAGTGACATATTTTGTCCTTAAATCCAGTGTATCGCCCTTACCCTTCCTGGTGCACCAGAATAACTACTGCTGTATTTCTTAAAACATAGTCTATCAACTGAGAAACAGTCAGCAGGTTCATATTAAACGATATTTCCAGTGAAGTCAGATATAGGCACATATTAGCTTCCTTTCTTCTTCCTCTTCTCCATTCTGCAGTATTTGGCAATGGTTTGCTCGGAAAAGTATGAGAATAACCATTTTATGCTATTACAGGTACTCTGGAAGAGAGGGAAGATTACAAAGAATAGAATGAAATGTGCATTCAGACTGTTGTATTGGCTACATTTAAAGTCAAGGTGCACAGGAGATGCTCCAAGATGAAAAACTGTATGCTAGTGACTGGAACCTCTACGTGTTGTTTCTCTTTCCACCTTTTCTTGTTGCCTAAGAATCTAGAAATCTGCCAGGGGTGAGTAACTTCACCAAACAGTCTCCACAGGATGTTGCAACTCAGTGCTTAAGGGCACCAATCCCGTGCAAGTAGGAATATGCAGAAGTGTCTAGGCCTGGGAATGCACTTTTCTTGCTAATTTCCTTTCTGTTAATTCCCCTACTGACAAAAATAGCATGTAAAGCCTCTTAAGTTTGTGTCCCTACCCTATAGCTGCAGATTTTAATGTTACTGGGTCAGCAGCCAACTCTTGTATGTCATCGACTGTATATCAGTCCATAGCTGAACCTCCATCTGTTGTGATTTAGGGAATTATTTTTTGAGAGTGATATTTAAAAGAGAAGACCTTAATGTAAGTGATTTAGAAAGACTTTACAAATTGTTTGCTCAGCAGACCCAGGTGACTAGGGGAGAACCGTAATCCATTAAGAAGAGAAGTACCTTCTCATATTTGTGGTGGTGTATCATTGCTGACTAAAACTTTCCTGATGGAACCGGTGAAAAAGTCTTGTTAAGACATGAACTCATACCAGAAAGAGGTCAAGAAGCTGTTAGGATCCTTGGTAATTCTAGGCATAGTTACCATTAAAAACTGTGAGGGTCTGGTACTTCTAAGTCTTCTTCCCAATGGGAGCTGCCTAGCCTTGGTGCCAGTAAACTGGATAATGGTGGCTGCAACTGATGCAAGTTATCTGCAGCCTTCACATCTGGCCTCTGACCTTCTTGCAAGACAAGTGTTTGCAGGAAGGAAAGCTGCATAGTACACCTTACACTTGTTGCAGCAGAACTTCCTAGAGTTCAAAGCAATAGTGACAAACTTCTGGTTGCCTTCATTTCTCTCTTCTCTTTGTTCTCTAAAATCGCTGCTCCTTACAGTTTTTCCTCCAGTCATTTGTAACAGACTTTTCACGAATGTCATAGCTAATAACCGAAGATGAGACTTCTGTACCTCTGTTGAGGGGGAAGAAAATTGTGTAAGCAGGGATTACATATTCTTCATCATATGTGGTTATTTTAGGTCACTCTATGGAGTAATTTCTGAACCTGTGCATAGCCGTTCTGTTAGAAGGTTTCAACTCTTGAGTTGTGCTCCTGTCTATTAATGCATGACTCTCATCTACTCCAAAAACTCTTTAAATTCAGCGGAGTGTTAAAAGTTGCCTCTATAAATACTGTCATCTTACGGACTTATACCAGCCTGGGGGAAAAGACATTTAAAAATGTATTAAGGGATGGAGAGTAAAACATCTGTCTGGGTGAGATGTGTGAATTTGGACAAAGTTCTTTGAAGCTTTATCCAAATGCAAAGGATAAATAGATGAGTTATCAAACAGTTGATTTTTACTGACCTGCCACATGCTTAAGATTTCACAGTTGCACCAGATGAATGGGCAGAGAAATCTACATAGCCCTGGTTATGGTTGTATGAGGCTGCAGATGTTACCTTCTTCTGTTGCTTTTGGTTTTCCTAGCCTGCTTTTTTCCTACGTTGCTGAGACAGAGCTTAAGAAGCAGTTAGCGCTGACTGTCAGGGGAAGAAAGGTGGATGCAGTGATTTAATATTAACCTGTTGATGATAGCTGCAGACCTCAGTGCTGGTAAGTATGAAACTCTGCGATAAGCGTATTAGCAGCTGTTGGATGCATCCTCAAAATCATAGTTCTGCCTTCACACTCTGTTCTCTGGCATGTTTCTTTTACCTGGGGAAGTGAAGCATTCAGATCTGCTACAGTCTCTTGGGTTACCCCCTCCTCGCACGGGCAATAACCCAGGGGGGGAAGAGAGTGTTACATCTATTTCATTCAGTCCCTCCAATCTGTACCGCAGTGTTAGTCAATAAATACTCTTGGTGTTTAAAAGGAAAACTGCAAAGCAAAGTTAAAGGAAATTGGCAAACTCTCTAGTGTTGTGAACATATGATAAGTAAGAGTTCTGTCAGCGCAGAACTCTTAAATCACATCAGGGAAATAAAACTGAGCTCCTGAATCTGGTAATAAGCTGATTCTTTTTTTAATCATTAAACTCAACTACTACTCTTTCTCAAGTGCTCTCATTTGAAACTGTCTGTAAGCTGTGTGTTAGCTGACTAACCAATGTTTTTCACGGAGGCCTAAATAAAATTGCAAGGTGAAGTTGAAATTTCACACACCTCTGTAAAGGCTGCCATATAGGACGAGCTAGTGCTGCTTCAGAGGCTTTTTTGAGCAGAGCAGTTTGGAAGGACACACTTGAGTACCAACTTTCAAAAAAGCTGTAAGTTCCGGAAACTTTTAACTTCTCCTTCCTAAGAGAAGTAACTGTTCCTCTGTACCCTGTTTTGAAGGCAGAAAGCCTGTCTCCCAAGGTTATTAAAAAACCCCACCATATATATGCATAAATGTTCTAGGAGATGCCTGGGAAGAACGTGTCCAAAAGCAATTTTGATACTTCTGTTCTCAAGTATGAGAGGATATAAGTATCTTTAACATATGGATCAAATATGTAACGTTACATGAGACTTAAGACCTTGGCGGGTTTGAATCCTAATCATACTGTGTGGCTGAGTCTGCGTGCTGTGTATCTTATCATTTGAGCCTCCCTATTTTATTTGTAACTCTTCCAACTAACTTTCCTGGATATGTACTAGTGGTATTAAATATGATTGAGGGGAGATTTCTAGGAAGCTGTCTTCATTGTCTCAACTTGCATTTTATTTGGAAGATTCATCAGCTGTAAACCTCCTTTCCTGTCCAGAGGTCAGATATTTTGTACGTAAAGGAGGGCATTTTATCGATTGGTAGAGACTTTTAGATTCCATTAGCTGTTCTGGACAAAAGCTACCTCGGCTGAGCTGGTTTAGTGGATGTCTGGTGCTAGCCCATTCCGGTTTATGCCTTTTTCTGGTCTCTAAATCTCATGCAAAAGTCTGAAATGCTGAAGAGGAGGAGGAGTTTCTTACAAATTGGGCTATACAGAAACTGTTGTAATGCATTAACGCTGATTACAGTGCAGCAAGCTTTAGGGCCCTTGGGCTGATAATCAAATAGCAGGTTTGTGAGTGGTCTTGTGTTAAACTGGTTCAGGTACTTGTATACTTCTAAGTGCTATTTTAATAAGCTTTCACAAGAGGGCAGAGTAGAATTTGCTCCGGGAAGCAAAATTGTCTTGAGACTCATGTATACCTAGAAATGACCCAGCTCAAATTCCTTCAGTGTTACAACAGCACCGGCTGTGTTATTCATGCTATCCACCTGTATCGCATACTGTCCTGGGTGCTGCGTGGCTCTTCAGTTGCTGCTCCCCAGTGGAGAGTCCTGGGGAAAGCCACAGCCTCTCAAGTGTCCCTCCCTGGCAGGGAGATGCTGGAGTGTGGAGGAGGAGAGGTCTGTAATGTGCCCCCTGCACCAGCTCTGCAAATGTTTGCTTGTTGGTCGTAGCTAAAACAGTCACATAGCTGCTGTTAGCACAAAAATCTTGTAGTTGTTAGCACAAGATAATGCTGTGGCGCAGATAAGCAAGCTCTTTGTAGTTGGCAAATGTAATAAAGGAGATACCTTGCTGCTTTCAAGCAGTTTCCTTGCAACGTGTTGAGGTGTGGTAAAATACGACCAAGAAAGCTACTTGAAAAGGAAATACTGTGTATCTCTAGCTTTATGAATCTTTAAGTATGTTGGCCAATTCTTTTATTACAGTTGTTATGATAATACCCAGGACCATTATGTTTGTTGAAACAGCTTAGAGTCCACAGAGAAAACTAGCTCCCCCCACCCCTTTTCTTTAGTAGAGAACAAACTGAGTTAGTTTGTTTTTCTTCTGCATTTTAGAAGTGTAGTTTCAATTCTCTGTACCTCAATACTGTGCATTTCAGTAGCTTAGCTAAAAGAGCTTCTTCTGCTCTTTCATCACACTTTGAAGAGTTTTCTGGTAGGCTTTCTTGTACAATTGAGTGCTACCTCAATTAATGCAAGGCAATTGACATTTAGAATGATAATATTCTCTATATGTGAAGATTTGAATGTTCTTTTTTTTTTTTTCCTTTCTCCTTCAGGTTGACCCCAAAGATTACACTTTTTCTGGACTTAAAGATGAAACTGTGGGTCGACTGCCTGGAAAAGTAGCAGGGCAACAATTTGTCATTCAGGACTGTGAGAATTGTAATATCTACATATTTGACCATTCTGCTACAATCACTATTGATGACTGTGTAAACTGCCAAATCTTTTTAGGACCAATAAAAGGCAGTGTGTTTTTCCGTGACTGCAAAGACTGTAAATGCATAGTGGCCTGCCAACAGTTTCGCACTCGGGACTGCAGAAAGCTGGAGGTATTCTTGTGCTGTGCCACCCAGCCCATTATTGAGTCCTCCACAGGTATGAAATTCGGATGTTTCCAGTACTACTATCCTGAGCTTGCTTTACAATTTAAAGATGCTGGACTGAGTATCTTCAACAACACATGGAGCAACATCCATGACTTTACCCCTGTGTCAGGAGAAAATAATTGGAGCCTTTTGCCTGAAAATGCTGTAGTGCAAGATTATGTTCCTTTGCCCAGCTCTGAGGAGCTGAAAGCTGTCAGAATTTCTACCGATGCTACGAGGAGCATAATACCAATAACTCGAGGGCGGAGACAGAAAAGCAGCGATGAATCGTGTTTGGCCGTGTTTTTTGCTGGTGACTACATGACTGCAAATGCCAGGAAGTTAATTGATGAGGTAAGTGACCTTTGTCTGCATTCAGCTTTTTAATTTCGAATTGAACTTTACTCTGGATAGTCTCCGGTGCTTCCTGAAGGGAGAACGAAGGGGCTCTGCTTGTCTACTAACCATACCAAGCAATTGTGCTGTTTAAAACCTTAAAGCAAGGTAAGAGACTGGAGCTCATCTGATCAGACAGTTGTTTTATAGCTGTCATCCTGTGAGTGGCACATCTGTCTTTTAACAGTTTCAGTGTATTTTTCCACCATGGCACATCAAAGCTACTTTCTGAAGAAAATACGTAGTTGATTCGATGAACTTGGCCAAAGGTAGAGTAAGTGATCGGCAATGCTTGTGAAAGGAATATAGCCAGTTAACTTGTTAGCTTATTGCCCTGAAAGTCACTGCTAACAAAAGAGTCTGCATTGAAAATTTTTCCAGTACTAAGAGAGACTCTTAAAAAAACAAGAACAAAAAACAAACAAACAAAAAAACCCCAACCAAACAAAAAAAACCCCAACAACCCCAAAACCCAACGATTTAAATTATATCCCCCTGCCACCCAGTATTGGAATTTTTTTCTGGAAGAGGCAGTGAGTGTTTGTCACAGCTGGTCAGCTGTCTTTGATTACTTAAATAACTGTTTCTGTCCTTCTCTCCCCGCCCCCCCCCCCCCCCCCCCNAAGCTTGGCTGAGTTTCGGCTTTCCTGTGGCTAAAATCTGGGAGTGGCTGGCTGCTTTTAGGGTCCTGGAGTGCCAGGCATGACACAGCAGAGCCAGTAACCATGAGCTACAGCTTCTGAGAGAGAGGTATCTGCAAAAGCTGCTAATACCAGTGTTGTATAATCAACAAAACAACCAATGGAGCTCTTTCCCTTGGGTTTTTAACGGCAAGGAAAGAAAGCTGTAGGGCGTTCCCATGCCACTGCCCTGTTGGTTTTTTATGTAACTGAGTTACTAACAGCTACTTGAGTGAAGGGAGGTAATGGTACTTATGGGTTGGGGTTTTTTTTGCAGAAGGAATAGCTACAGCAAAGAGGATAAATGTGTTCTCCTGTGTTAGAAGTTCTTTAGAAATTAGAGTTAAGATGCTAAAAGACTAGTTAGTGAGGTTCTGTGGAAATCCTACTGCTCTACAGTTGTTCCTTCTCCACTTGCTTTTCATTTCATATTAGATTTGATGTAAAAAGCTGTGCATGTTCAAAAGTTTAAAACTTTTCCAAAATGGAAAACTTCAGCAGTGGGTAGATGAGAGTTTGAGCTAACGCTTGACTGAACTGTTGCAGACTAATGAGAACTAACTGCTTGACTCCAGATGCTGAATGCTTTTAACTCCCATTAGTTTCAGCTTGTGAGGGATTGTGGGGGGAAAAAACCTCACAACCCTGGGCCATAATATAGAACAAAAACATTCACATTTACTCCTCAAGGTGCGCTAGGGCAGAGGAGAAAATCTGGCTGAACGGAATGAAAACAAACAGAAATGTAGAAAAAGCAAATGGTCTTTGAAAAGAGCAAAAAGGGTCTCTTTGCTCTATGGCTTAATGTGTATGCAGCAAATGGGTGTATTCCAGTGTCATCTGGTTACTCAAGCTGAACTCTGTGCCTTAGTAGTATTTTTAACATGAATTCTTTCTCTGTTAACAGATGACTGGCAAAGGCTTTCAGCTGGTACAGACTAAAGAAGTCTCAATGAAGGCAGAGGATGCTCACAGAGTTTTCCAGCAGTGTGCATCAGAATTCATTCCGCTGCTTGAAAAAGGTGAGTTTGTGGTTTTTTTTTTCTTTCTCGATATAGAAATCTAGCTGTCACTAGAGAGTTCTGAAGAAGAAAGAGGAATGAAGGAGAAACTTGTATTTCAAGGGCATAGCGAGCCTGTTGAGATGAGTTTTGGAAGCCTCAGTAAGGCCTTAAACCAGCCAAAACTCCTGAAGGCATCAGAAATGAGCTATTTCGCCTGTATTTTGTGGCTCTGCCTCCCCTCTAGTGGTCCAATCACATAGCTCAGCAGCCAGTGGCATGTGCAGATCTGTCTGGGGTGGTCAAAAGAAGCTCATGCTTTTAGACTATTTCTAACTTATCTCCATTGCTGCTCGACCATCTAGATGTATACATATTTAAGCAAATCAGTATAGATGTGTATAAAGCAGGCAAGTGTTAAATTCCTGTTTGACTGGTGTACTGTCAGAGTATTTCAAAAGCCTTTTTATTGATCTGACTGTAATTGGTTTTTGTCTCTTCCTGCATAAGTACTGACATCTTGCCATCTGTTACACGCTAAAGCTCAATACATGCTCCCAAACTTAGTAGCAACATGCAGGTTTTTTCATAGTAACATAAGAGGTCTGTGGTGCTCATTGCAAGAATTGGACAAAAGTTATTGTACTTATCAGATGATAATCTAGTTTAAGGGCTATTTTGCACCTGTGTGGGAAGAAATAACGTGTTCAGAATGAAACCAGAGAAAGGGGATCTGCAAATAGTGGGTGAGAACAAGTCTAAAAATCAGGCAGTTTGCTATCTTGGGGCTGAGGCAAAAATGCCTGAATGACTCAGTCCTACTCCAGATGTCTGTGAAATGGCTCACAATTTGAGCAGTATAGTCTGACTCACTTCCATGATGCCCTGCGCTCCGTAGCATTTTTGCGCCATTGCTGCCTTTCAAGAAGTAAAACTGGAATCCTGCCAGAATCTCTGCAAAAATGAGCATGGAATTGCAGATATTTTCTTCTCAGATAACATTGTACTTTGAAGCTATGGCTAAGTGTTTTTAGTTCTTTATCCTGCATTATGGCTGCTCAAGCAAAAACCATAAATAGCTTCTTGCAAGCTTCACAATTCCCTATGGGTTGAGAAATCTACTGTTTCAATGCCAAGCTTAAAAGTAGTATTGATTCTAGATTAAACTATCTTCTAGGTCCAGTGGTTGCTTTGGAGTTCAATGGAGATGGTGCTGTGGAAGGATGTCGAAGCACTATAAATGATGTTTTTAGTGGGACCAAGGTAAGTTGGTATATTGCTTTATTGGCAGAAAATGTTGCTGAACGTCTAGGATACTTCATGGTGAAGCTGTAGCGTTGACATACTGCACGATCTTTTTAGGTTTCTGAATAGTAAAATCTGAATATCCTATTTTTTTGTTTGGTTTGGGGTTTTTTTTGTACTCAAAACTCAAGTTGCTTCTCAGAGACAAGAAAAATTGCCTTAGGAAAGAGAGTACTAAATCCTCATATCCATTGAAGAATAGAAGATTTCCACTTAAAACTGTTATTTCATATAATAGCAAAAAAAGTTCTGTAAATATAGTAAAAATAAGGAAAAGCTCTGCTCCAGGTCTTATACTGAAGTATGCTTTGTGATGTCCTAGTGTATTAAACCCTGACAGATAATATGACAGGATTTCAACTTTTTTTTCAAGGTTTACTTTTGCTGTGTAGGATATTGCAGAATGCCTTCCTTCAAAGGCGTTTTGGTTTGGATTTTTTTTTTTATTCCATCAACTTCTTTTACTGTAGCTTCTTTACACCATACCTCCTCTTTGCTTGCTGTCCCCGTTTCTCTGAACGGCAATAGTTTTGAGAAAGTTTCTGGAAGCAATTAGAGCACTCCTGTTAATGAGAAAGTGACAAACTCTTTGCTTTCAAGCAGCTGTTCAAAGACGACTAGAATGTCTTTGAGACATAGTGTCCATACAGCTCCTTGCTGTCTTTCAGTTCCTTTCGAAAGAGTTACTTGGAACTAGACTGCCCAGTTTCTGGAAAACAGTCATTTTGTAATAAGTCATCTCGAATGCAGCTAATGTTTGCTTTTTTCGTGTTTGCTATTGCACTAGCAAAAACCTGATGTGTCGTGGGCCTTAACTTGGCTCTCTGAGTCTGGACAATAGTAGAACTACAGTCTGGGCAGTGTTGTGATGTTACTGATTCTTCTTGTGACCCAAAAGTCATTGATGCAAACTTACCATAAAAATGGCCTCTTTAAGCAGGAGCTTACAGTGGCTTTTTTTAGCGTGGTTAGCATTTATTTTCCTTTTTTGTACAGAACAAACATGATACTGGGTAGGTAATTCACTGGTTCTTCTACATCTTTTTCTCTATTCAAAGACTGATATTAATTATTAGAACAATATAATTTTATATTTTCCTCACTAAAATGACTAATGTCAGTTGTTATAACACTATGAATGTCCTGATCTTAGATGGATCCAGAAACCTCAGACTGTGCACTTCATGCTGTGAAGTAAGCGTTGTTCTTGGAGGTGATCTGTAGTGTTTTGGTTCAGTTCCAAATGTGAAATTAATGCATTTGGATTTAAAACTTCTGTTTACAGCCTGGTTCCATAGTAAAATTTACCTCACTTGCTGCAGTGAATTAAGAAGCAGGGCTTCCTGAGAAGTATATATCTTTATTTAGATAAAATGTAGCTCCAAAACTTCTGATAAGCACTGGGTTTGTGCATGGATCCCTAGACAATTGAATATCATGTTTTTTAGAAAATGTATTTCTTTCTTGGGACATAATTTAGAAGCAGTTTAGGGAGTAAGAAACTTCAGACTTATTACTGCCAGAAGGTTCAGGACTGCTATATAAAAAGGTTTCACCTCATTGTTGGCTGCCCTTATCGTGTTTGAGAGTTGTTATAGTGCTCAGAAAGAATTATAGGTATCCTTGATCAAGAAACAATGACAAAAGTTCTTAGGAAGACTTGTATCCTGTAAGACTCTGCAGGAGATTAATCTGCAAAAGCAGTGGTTACATTGGTATTTAAAAACTGCAGTTAAAAATGATTAAATTAATCAGTTAATCACCTTAATTTCACCAGGTTTTTGTTTCTGAAATAAATCTGATAACTCTACATGCTTTAGTAAGGGTAGAAAAGTTCTTCAGCAATAGCACCATGAGACCTTTTTGAGCTGTTTGGTAGAAACAGTGTCTTAAAAAGAGAGCTCTACACTGTGCACTTAAGCAGACTTCCTATTTGTGTGAACTAGGTATGTCTACACTCTTTACCTCTGACATTCATTCTGGTGTGACCTTCTGCGCTTTTTTTGGCGCGCTTTCTAGTATTGTTCCTCCGTCTCATCGCTTACTCATAAAATACTCTGCAAAATGTAAATTGCAATATCCTGGTAGAGAAGGATGCTGAAAGAAGGTATTCAATTGTTGTGGCTGTGGTACCAATCGCTATTGCACCAAACAACTACCAAATAATTAGTAGATGCTCTCAAGGCCCTTCAAACAGAAGTCTACCATGTATCCAAGCAACAGTCTAGGAAACTGCTCACTTAGTGATATATTTTTTTTTAAATTGGAAATTTAAGATAAATATCCTATTGTCCAATAAAAATAGTTTAAATAAACCAATTCAAGGAACTGTCACAGTTTACATTCACATGGTATTCTGAGCTGAAGCAGAAAAGTGGTGACTGTAGGAGCATAGTTATCTGGAATAACCCATTCCTACAGTCCCAGTGCACTTCAAAATAGCTCAGTTGGCTGCACCAACACTGATGGGCTGAGACAGTGATAATTTCCTCTTGAGGTACAGAAAGTACAAGATAGTGAGAACTCAATTTAAATTTTTGATTGAGGCTATCACTTGCATGTTTAGATTGATGAACAGCCAACCACACTTTCTGTTACACTGAATGATTTGAGCATTGCCTAAGGCATTTGTAGTTGAAAGCTTTCAGCAAATTAAAGATGACTGTCCTAGAGCTTGGGCTTTCACATGCGTTGATCAACTTTACAAAATGCAAATGTAATTGAACTTATTTTAAAAAATAATCACTTCATGATAAAGCAGCTAAGTTTTTTGAGGGGGATATAGTGCAAGGGAGTCTTTCTTACAAACTCTGCCTTTCTGTTAAAGGAAAGCTTAATGGTAGTCTAAGGTTTTTGTGTGTTTGTTCCCCCCCACCCTCTGAGCAGAGTTTGACTTTACCAAGCAAAATACATCTAAGTGGACACTGGCTGAAGCTGTGACCCATTAATAATCGAGCCCAAAAATTTTAATTCCTATCAGCGGAAGGCTAGGGTTACTGCAGCTGGCAACTCTGATAGGAACAGTTGACGGGTGCACAAAGGGCGCATCAGGGCTGAGAGAATTCTAGGACTATTCTATCACACAGTGGAAACCAACAGAGTCATGCCTCTCGTGAAATGCAAAAATAAGACTAACCGTTACTGGCTCTGAATGAGCAAAGACTACTTGAACTTCTTTATTAGTGATTCATAACTATCTCCTTGTTTAATAAAACAGGTTTTTGTATCGGAGAGCAAGGCATCAGCGTCTCAAGATGTAGACAATTTCTACAACTTTGCTGACATGCAGATGGGAATGTGAAGTTTAACATGAAGGTGTTCACGTATGGTTTGTCTTGGCACTTGGATGTCACGTGGCTTGAATATTGCAGTAGTATCTGAGAAGTTTTGTCATTTGGTTTTGTATTTCTTGTATATGTCTTTTATAAAGCTATTGGTGGTTTTAATACCATATTACCTGAACTGGAGTAAATGACATAGCTCCCCATGTGCATTGTGTTTGAAACTTATATTTTGACTCCAGAAACAATGGAGGTTTTCTACTAACTTTTTACAGTGATTTATAAACTTCTATTGACACTTGAATGTTTCTTGTCAACATCTAATGGTAAAACATATTTGAAAAGTGCAATGCTGATCCAAATTTGATGCAATAGTAATTGTTATCTTTAACTCAGACACGCTGTTTAGAAAGTGCATTTATGTGAAACTCACTGTTCAAAACTTTCCCAAGTGCAAATTGTCTTCATTGGGGGTCAGGGAGGAAGCTGTAGTCGTTGACTTTTTCTGAAAGCCTAGTCTGAAATGAATTCTCCTTATAGCATGCTTTCAGAAGCAGTGCATGACTTATAAAATGTACATCTGGCTTATTCTGCTTCAGCATCTTTTTTGAATAAAGTTGTTTGCAGCAGTGTTTATGCTGAGACTTATCATAACAGCAGTGGGGCAAGTGAGCATTCGCTAAACTCTTCTGCTTTGAGGTAATTCTGAGCGTGAGTGCTCTGCTGAAGATGCTCCAAGGTCCACTCAAGGTCTCTGGCACTACAGCTGCTTCAGGTATTCCAAATCATGTATGGGATATACATGAGGTTCCCTTGGACTCGGCGCGATAAGTCTGGCACCATTGGTGTTTGCTGCAAGGGACATACAGCAGCCAGGGGTCAGAGAAGGGCTCTGATGGCACTAAAAAAACTCTTCCTTGCTAGACCCCAGGAGAAGGGTTTTACACTCGGTAGTAGTACTGAAAACTTGGTTGTAAAGTACTACGCACTGCTGTAGGGTTTATTTTGGATTGATTCTAAAAACAGACCGAAGAAGTTCTACTAGCATTTTGGGAAATGCATTTGAATAGTGATCAGTAAGGACGCTTACTGTTATATAGTGCATATTAGAATGCAAATCTATATGGATATTAAATATGTGATGGATTTATTTTTGCATATTACATTCTTGCTGATTTTCCTACACGTACTTAAAGCTTATGTCCAGGTTTACAAGCCCTCTGTAATACTTGAACAGTTTGTGCATGCAGATGCACAAAACCAAATTTCTTAATGAAAATAGTGGCTTGCCAGTTTATGTAGCTGTTACAATCCATTGAATGGACTGGGGCTGTGTTGAGGTGCTAAAGCAATAATTTCCTCCATATGGTCATCTGTCAAAAGGTAAGATCTTGTGCATCTTAACTGAAAATGAGTCTCGACTCATCAGTTTCACAGCTCTGGAGCTCCAAAAGCGGGTGGCTAAAAACACATCTCTTCCTGATTTTTTTAGAATTAGCACATGAAAGAATCTGTTCTCCTGAAATTCATAATTCTGTCATGCCCAAGAGATGTTCTGAGCTGTCATTTTGTTGCTACTAGGCAAATGCTTGCCCTTAGTTTAAACTATATATTGAGAATATGTCTGTAGGACCTCTCGTTAAAGTTATGCATAGATTAAGTAATGAAGACTATCTCCTGAAGTCACTAAACCATTAGTGTACTGAAGGTAAGAATAAACGTCACTTCTGTGAAATGTTTTTATTTGACAAAGTGAAATAAAATCAAACTGCCACCAGACTCTGACTGGTGGTGAAAATTGCCACTTATTTGCACTTAGCCAGCCAGGATTTTTGTTTTATATATGTGAGGAGAGGCTGTGAAAACAGCTAAAAATCTTAGCTTGGTCTCCAAAGTACTAACGTAACTCATCAATGAACGTTTGCAAGGATTATTCTAGATACGTACAGTAAATGTATTTTTCTGGTATGGACAGTACATTAAAATTGTATAATGTACATCAGAACTGTCATTGTGTAATTTATCTAAGCAGTGTGTATATTGGACCATCTTGGTCTTTAAACTTTTACACATAATATTTCCACATGATTATATGTATGTTTATGGTTTATTTTTTGTATCATCAATCTGCTCTGGAAAAAAAAGTGCTAAATTGATTTTTTTGTAACTACTTTTCCTGGAGGACAGGATGATTAATTGAAAATTAATATAGGCTTAAAACAGTGGAAAAACTTCTACATGCTAGGAAAGAGCAGTGTTGCTTTTTTTTAACATTGATAGCCTGCTTACCAACATAAAGAGTTTTTAATTAAAAAAAGCTAAATAATGAAGGAGTTTCTCAATCCAATTATTTATCTTTTGACTTCAATTTCTTGCTAACAGGTGTTAAGAACACTTCTAGCCTAAGAATCAGGTATTGTATGCGTTATGGAATGGTACGTGCTTCATGTAGTCTTTGTATGTTTGTTGTATAGCTTTTTATGTAACTTGTATTGCACTGTGAATGTGATTCATAATAAACATTGAAAATCTAACCTCTGGATTCTGGAAGAGTTTTTAAAATTATAAAATATTGCAAAACATCATTACATTATATTAAGTATAAAAACTGTATTCCATGTTTAAACAGGGTCTTTAAATAGATACTCACACCTAATTGAAAATAAGCATGAACTCTGCAGCCATCCATCCTCCAAAAAAGGTGAATTTTTCACAGCAGGGATTTTTTTTTCCCCAGAGTCACTGAGGATATGATTAGCTTTACAATGCAGGTTTCCTAGTAAAATATGGAAGAAAGTGTTCTTATATCAAGCTGTAGAGATAGAAGTACAGATTCCTGGATGGAGCCTCTTAAAGCACTTTTCTCTGATCTGTGTGTGCATGTGGTTGTTTCTTTTTGTTTTGTTTTTTAACTTGTAAAAGCTTTGTGCTTTTTAACTGCGCCTTACCCCTTTCAGTACTTGAAACGTGCTAGTGATGTGCTTACAGCAAAACCAGATTGTGATGGTTATACTAGTAGAATAGTTCATTTAGAAAGCAATTCCTTTGTATAACCTATTTAACATCTAAAACCAGGTAAAAACTCCTGAAAACGGGTAAATATTTAATAAATTCCCAAACTCAGCTTTAAACTGGTAAGAAATGAGAATCTTCCAACTAGAAATGGTCTAGGGTAACTTTCATGAAGCATAAATGTTTGCTAAGAACATGAAGTACTGTATCAATATAATTTTCTTTTGAATATATTGAGTTGTGAAGCTTAAAAGAATCAAAGCTTTTGGTTTACACTTAGCTATTATTGTACCATTTCACAGTTAAAAAAATTAATCTTGTACCCCAGTTGGATCAGAGTTGCCTATTAATCTTTTTTATGTATTATCTAAGTTGCAGCAAAGCTGTCCTTAAGTATTTTCACAGTTTTTACCAATCACATGCTCAAATACTAACATGCAGAAGCCTTGTATCTGTGCCCCAGTTACTAGGAAGTCACCCACTTTCTTTTGTTGTATCTAATAGTCATGCATAAAATGCATGGATTTAAAAGTAATCCACATACCAGGCTGCACTTACATAACTGGGACAGATTTTTTTTTATTTCAATTCCAAAAAGCAGCCTGAAACTTTTTATTACAAAATATGTGTTTCAGTCATTCTGACTAATAGGGTCAAAAATGAGGTTTACTAACTTAAGCATGAGTGAGAACCCTGTAGCTGAATATCTTCTTTAAATGCTGACTTTTAAGCATTCAGGCTTTATTCATACAGCATTCAGCTTTCTGTGCATATTTAAATTAGTGTTGCTGACAATATCTTCTAGAAGGTGTCGATTTCCCCAGGCTTTTTTCCTAAAGATTTAATAAAAGCTGCTGTGAAATGCGCCTTTTAAGACCTAGTAGCAGCCCAGGTGCCTGCCTGAGTAGTTCCTAAACTCTAAGGTTTTTGCTATCAAGTTCCTTGTTGACTCCTTTTGGACCTTTGTGCCATTTCTTTTTTGAATTAATGAGTAAGCCTTCTGAATCCTTAAGGGTGACATAGGTCTTTGGAGGTCTGCAGGAACAGCTCTTCCAAGGCATGTTTAAACCTGATCTAAACCATCTAAATTCTAGCCCAACAGTACTAAAAGCTATGAATAAGTGCCGATCGTAAGTATGGTCTCTAACATGCATGGATTTCAGTGGGACAGTGCAAGCGGGCTGTAGCACTTCATTAAGTTGTGTGCTGCATTCCTACTGCAGTATATGTTGGAAGGGAGCTCTGTGGTGGTCCACTGCGTTCCCTGGACACTGCAGAGCTCGCAGTATGAGCCGTAGCAATTTGCTGAGGATAACAATTTCTGAAAAATATCAACTTGCTGTATTGCCAGCCTGGAAGTTTTTCTTAAAGCTATCTAGTCTGAGCTCTGTCTTTCAACACAACCATCTATGTATGGGAAAGCTTTACGAGCATCAAACCTGGTAAAAGCAGGATGTACAGGAGGCTTCACTGAATGGTTGGGAGTCATGGTGTGTTAACAGGCAAGACGTTAATATCTTGGTGTCTGATTTGGTAGAAGAATGCTTTTTACTGCTTTCACCGCCTCAGAATGCCTGGTTGCTGTAAGACAGTTGCTGGTAACGTCTGTGGTCATGCAGTCTTCCTGATGTATACGTAGTCATCACTGGTTCTGAGTAAGAGAAGAAAAGGAGGGGGAAGTGAGAGAAGCTTTTAAAAAAGCTCTGAAGTTTTCTGAGTACACAAAGAAAAATGTGCAACTGCTCATTCCTTTATTTTTTTTTTATGCATCTAGTAATAATCCCCAGCTATGTACAAATTCATGGCTAGAGTATCTGACTACGTTCACAGAATGTATTAAGCAATGTGACTGTCAAATACAAGTCATCTTCTTTCCAGTTGCACCAGGCTTTAAAATTTCCAGTGTTGTCAGGGGTCTAAGAGATCTTCCAAATACATGTGGATTTCCCTCACATCCTTATGTTAAAACAGCTATAGAAAGTTTGTCCTAAAAAGCATCAGGTAAAGTTGATTGATAGGAAATTATGATGGGGTTAAGAGGCTCTTGTGCAGTGTTTAAATGAGCGTTTGTCTGACATTCCCAAGCTGCAAAGGCAACATGCTGTTACCGATTCTACCCAAATGAGACTAAATTTAAGGCTAGGCACCTCTGCAGTACTGGGAGCTCAAAGGACTCTGTGTCTGGACAACAGTGGTATGTATCTCTGCTTTTTCAACTTCATTTTATCACGAGTATTGTGGTGGTGAAGTTCCAGTTCATAGAGTCACGTGAGAATGTCCACTTTCATTTTTAGGTACCTTTTGTCCTTGTCATAGTGAAGAAAACTTGAAAAGTTTTTTTTCTGTTTGAGACATTAAACTTGTGTGTCTCAAGAAAAGAATTGAAACAAACTTTTGGGGGCTGGGGAAGGGTGGAGTGACCGTTGACTTGTGATTTCTGAGCACTGAAGGGAGCAGCAGCCTTACTTCCCCTTACTCACATGGATGCTGACTGCCGTAGGGAGATTCCCCTCAAACTGCATATACGGGACTGTAGAGGCAGCTAACTTTCCAACTCTTTTGGACGAGATACACAATTTGTTTCTTCACTAACACAAGCATAAGATGTATTCTTTGATTCTTTTTTGTTAGCTACTTGCATGCGTTTAAGGTACAGAGCCGTAACGCTGATAGGTTTTGAAAGCTGCTGGCAGTCCTCTCCGTTCTGTGTGGAAGGAGAAAGATAAATTGAAGATCTCCCTAAGCACAAAACTTTGAACTTGTCAGATCCTGGGAAGTGAAGCTGGCACGTTTTGCTCTAAAGAGAGTAAAAGCTTCATGATTGTGGAAGTACTTTTTTTTTTTTTTTGTCTGAAGGCGCTGATCTTTTTGTAAGGGGAGACCTTCCCCCCCATTTCTGAAGTCCTTCCATAAAAAACACTTCAGGGGCTTTTTATTTTTTTTCTTAAAGGGTTCTGGAGATTAAATGGAAGGGCTGTGCTATGACCTGAGGGCATCTTTTGATAGCTGCCCCAACAGGTGCTAAAGGATTGGATTCGGTGTTAGAGGTAAAGACAATCTTTTGAAGCTCTGAGTGCTCTCTGCTTCTATTTCTAATAGTGAGTATTTGAAACATTTTTAGTCATGCGAGGGTTTAAAGTCAGCTCTCCATCCTTAGAGGAGATTCTGCTTTGCATTTTTTTCCGCAGAAGAGTCAAAGTTACTCCACAGCGATAATTAGCTCTCTTGTTTGCAGGTGGGTGTTTGCGCCTTATGGCAACACTTAAATAATTTTGCTCATTGTGAGAAGAATGTAAGGGAGTTGAGCTTTTCTGTCTCGCGCCAGTAGCTGCCAATGCTTGCTCTGGTTTCAAGGACGTCGTATCAAGGTTTCACCAATGGTATCTGATCTACCGATGAAGTGAGTTTTGTGCAGTGTCTACACATTTCAAAGAAAGGTGGTATAACCAGGCTTTGGTATCTGTGTATTTCTTATCAGAGACAACTGGAATCGCTGCCCATGGAGGTTTCTACGTGCAGGCTGGGAATGCTGCAAAGACTTGGAGGTAAGGGGTATGAATTAATCTCCCGGGCCTTTTCGATTCTTATTTCCCCCCACTACTCCTCCATGACACTATGGAGTGTTTGTTGTCTTTTGCGTCTCTGGCATCTGATCAGAGATAGCAGATTTTGTAGAAAAAACCCCCATACTTTTCTGTTGAAATTCCCTGAAATACTTCTAGGTATTTCAATTAGAGATGCTTCTTTTGTGGCTCCAGTCCATGTTAAACTCTGCGTGACCCTACTTCTCAGATGTTAAACATTACTGCAGCGTAACTTTCTTAATACCCTAATATACTGTGGGCAGCCTTTGCACAGCTGAATAATGACTTGGTTCAACTTGAGTGTGGTATACATGTATACATTATTTTATCCTGACCATATCTCTTATACTTCTAGTTTCCAGAGCATTCTTCCCTTGGGAAGACTTCATGTTTGTGCTATATTTTATCAACATGTTAACATCTGGCTTTGTAAATTCCTTATATTCTCTAGGTGCGTAAGAGCATCTGTAGTTCATCCTTTCTTGAGAAAATGTGGAAACTGTGTTGCATATGTCTTTAAAAAGAACAACAGTGTACAATCTGCTTCCTATTTATTCATCTTGCTTGGTGTTCGTATAGAAATGCATAGCAAATGTAAATGCAATTCTGTGTAAATTCTTATCAAATGGTAAATAGTTTGCTAGAAGTTACACAGGATGAGATAATGACAAATTTATTTGCACATAAAAGCATTTATTGAATTTAGTAGCCGCGTGGACTTTCTGCCATGGGTTTTCCCGTGCCCCCTATCTTTTGGCCCTGAGCCCACCCTGTACAGCTGTGGATTTACTGTAGAACTAGAGGTTTGGATGTCGTCTTCTCCTGACATGTGACAGTCAGTGCAGGGGGAAGGGGGTGTGTGTGTGTGATCCCAGGCATGAGAAATGAAGATAGCTGTGCAACACCTTTCTCAGGTTGGGCTGCATCTGCTCCTGATGAAGTCATTCATGTATAAAGTAATCTGGCAGGAAACTTCTCATAGGAATGTTTCTTTTACTGATGGGAATATATGGTCTTCATTGTCCTTCAGAATGATGGATGCTTTAAACACTATATTTATACGCTCTACTAAGCAGGTTTCATGGACACACAAAATATAGAAATTGTTTTAAAATCCAAATGAAGATATTGGTACTTGAAAACAGTTTCTATTTAGTTTAACTCGATCAGACTTTAAAGTCCTTTTAGGACTAGAGAATGGGTCTTTTTCTATAGTGCATGGACTTGGTTTTAATCACTCTGAATTCTCTTCATTTTGGGCTTCAAATCTCTTGACTAAAAATCAGTATTGCCTGCCCCGCTGCATGGACCACCCGGTTTGAGGATTCCAAAAAGTGGTGGTGGTGGCGTGTTCTTGGCATTTTACTTGACGACGTGGTTTTCTGAAGCTGCTCAGAGTGTTTTCCTGGCAAGTATTAATTAATGAACAGAAGGCAAATGAGGTGATTGCTGGTGCATGAAGGAAGTCATACGTGTCAGCATCGCTGCTTGGTTGCGGTCTAACTGCATTTGTAGAAAGCTACACTTCATATTACACACAGGAATGTTAACCAGCTATTCAAAAGAAAAAAGATTGTGGGTTTTTTTTTTTGCGGCAGGTAGTAGATCCATGGAAGCCCCTTGCCAGCAGTGATTTACAGTCAGAAGCCTGGATGGATTCAGTGAAAGCTGAGTTGGACAAGTACTTGGAGAAGTGATCTGTTGAGGGTTACTAAACAGACATGCCACATCCTGCTTGGGAAATCTGAGTAAGAAGTAGTTGGGGGCTTGTGGAGTACTTGGAGGAAGTATCTTACTGTGGATGCCCACTTGGGCCAGGAGGAAGTCGATGCAAGGGGCCCGTGACTTGGTAGAGCAGGCAGGAAGCTGTTGAACTAGATGGAACATTTGGCCTGAGACAGTGCCTCCTTTCTTACGATCCGCTTCACCTCATCTTTCGGCTGCCACCTGGAAACGCTGTAGAAGTGTAGCTCAGGTGTGCCAAACTATCCCTGCCGTGCTTGCTGCTCACCTCTTCATTCCTTTTCCTTTGTGCTCCTCGTTATTATATTCTTGTTGTTTTTTTCTCAGTGCCTGGCCTAGAGAGAAGGGCTGTATCGCGGATTTGAGAGCCCAGGTTGGATTTCCTTCTCCGCTGCCAAGTTTCTGTAGCCTTTCCGTGCCTCCATTGCTGTGTGCACAGAGAGTGGGGCTACAGCAGTCGAAGGGTGTTCTCCAGATAAATCCCTTTGCAGCGGTCCGGGGAAGGCAGGCAGACGGGGTTTGCAGTGCATTTGATGCAAGTGATACTTGGCAATAGCAGTCTGGGAAATGTGTGTGGGTGTGGGGCCCAATAACGTAGATTTGCCAAGATTTTGCCGTTGTTTGCTTTATTCTAACTGAGGCTGCCCACGGTGCTTTCTATCAAATGTTGTTTTGATGGGGAACTGTGCCACGGGCCGAACGATTTAACACCAATCGCTGGCTAAAAGCTGCCCAAAGGTAGACTTTATGCTCGTCGTGTTACAAGTTGTGCCACTCGCGTGAAACGTTCTCACTTTGGGGCAGGCCTGGGTGGGGATGGGCGTGCGGCGCCCTCCGAAGCTGCGGGAAGGCAGGCGGCATGTGGCCAGGCCAGCGGCCACCTCTGCCCCGGCCGCCCGGCCCGGAGTTGCCAAAGGTCGCGGTTGCCGGTGGCTTCGGGGTCGTGGAAACCATCTGGCACCTCGAAGGGAGAAGCCGCCTCCCGCCTCTCACCCGGTTACCGGGCCCCCCTCAGCCCTGACGCCCGCCTGAGGGCCCGGGGCTGAGGCCTTCCCCTCAGGCCCCTTCCCGCCCGCTGGCCGGGGCGGGCCGGCTCTGCCGCCGCAGCTGGCAGGAAGGCCCGGCCCGGCGCGGCGCGGGCAGGGAGGGAAGGGGAAGGGGAAGAGGCGGGGCCTGCAGCCCAGCAGTGTCAATAATACAATAGGGCTCTTGTGCGGCCGCCGCCGCCGCCAGAGGAGAGGGGAGGAGGCGGCGGCGTGGGGCGGGCGCGGGGCCGGGGCCTGGCTGCGGGCGCGCCGAGCAGCCGGCACGCAGGGCGGGAG
>VUYV01000075.1:32569-157973 GCA_008711295.1 Anarhynchus alexandrinus
GGCCTGGGCCGGGGGCAGGGCGGCGGCGGCGGTGGCGGCCCCCCCGGCGAAGCGCCCTTTTGTTCGCCGCAAGCCCGGAGAGGCGGCGGACCGGCGGTTCCCCGAGCTGGCAGGGGCCCTGCGGAGCGCGGCTGGGCGTGGTGGCGGGGCGGGCGGGCAGACAGACAGACAGCCGGGCTCTTGTCCGCTGCCGAGCACCGCTCCGCCAGTATGTCGAGGAACTTGCTAGAACTGAGTTTGACAATGAAGCGCTAGCGCTGCCCTCCCGCCCGCCCCGCCGCCGAGGTAAGTTTTGTCCTGGGCAGGGGAAGGGGATGGGGATGGAGAAAGGGGATGGAGATAGAGAATGTCCCGGCTCCGCTTCTCCCGCATCAAACCTTCCTCCTCCCTCGCACGGGGTTCGCTCCAACGCTGCTCTTGCCTTTGGGCGAAATCAGGGCTTCGTTGTACGGGTGACCGGTGTGGTTAAGCGGCTGGGGATGCAGCAAAAGTAGCACTGGGAAATAATCCTGTGGTGGTTAATGGGAGAGTTGTTAAAATAAATCTCAATGGGAAGGATAAACGCTGCTTCTTTTTTTTTTCTGGTTTTTAACTACAGTTGTTCTTTTATGAAAATCGTTTATAGTTATTTGAAGAGTTCAGCTATTGTTCACAAATTGTTCTAATGAGTGGCTATGTACTTTAATTAAAACATCACTAAATTAGCGCTGTACTTTAAAGCCGTATTTTTTTTCCACCTTCAGGAGAAGGGGATGCCGGAGACGGCATCCAGTTGTGATTAGTAATCCTGTGATTAAAATACACTAGAAACTTGAAAGCTGTTGTGCCTCTCTGTTAACATAAAAAAGCCTTTGCACTAACAGTGAAAGATAACCAGAACTGTATTTTGTCTTGGTGCATGCAAAATCTTTTATCTGCAGCCAACTTTTTACGTCATACTGGTGCTTGTTGTGGGCTGTTCTGTAGAGCATCTCGAGCACACCTGCTCATCTCTACAAAGTGAGACCGCATCTTAGTGATGTTTAGAGAGCGGGATGAGAGAGGAAAGGGCGACCTGGATGAAGGCACGTTAGCATAACTATCAAGCCTGCCACAGAGTTCCTTAGCAGGACATATGAAAAGCCCTCACGTGCACTTACTGAAGGAAGAAAATGCAATTCAGAGTTGCTATAGTTAAGAAAGTGCCTTTTCAGATTAAAAGCAAGTTAAAGCTTTTAGGATCCAAAGTTTTGTATTTTATTTTTTTTTAATTGAACTTCTGACCTCTTTCCAGACTAGACAGGACATGCCCCGTTTTTAATGCCAAAGAAAGCTCTCTTCTGCGAAAGTTGAGTTTTGTATGCAGTAAAAGTCATCAAAATAATGAGAGCTGTTTCTATTACCTCTCCTTTGATGTTTCCTCTTTCTAGGTTCCTTTTACAGAACAGGCCTCCCTACCTCCCCCAGCAGAAAAAATTCCCCTGAATTGGGTCAGTCAAGCGCAACTGTGGGGTTTTTTTTTGTTTATTTGCATTATGTACCTGTAGCAGGTACCTGCAAAGATTTGCTGGAGAGCTGATGCAGGAACTTATGCAGTGGCATTTATTGGCAAGGATGCACGTTCATTTGGGATCTCGTTAAAATTATGAAAATCCTCTGTGAATGTAAAAGTCTGGGCTAGAGAATCTCAGTGTCGTGTTAGAATAAACCAGGCTTTTTCCTTCTCTGCGGTTCCGTGGACTTCCTCTCTGTGGCAGAAAATCAGGAAGTTTGTGTCTGGGATTTATTTGGATACCTGAGATTGTTGTGGGCTTTTTGTTTTGGCTTTTAAAATACACATAGTTTTCATAGAGCTGGGTGGTTTGCTTAGAGGAGAATTTGCAAAGGCTGCTTGGTTACGATTGAGGATTATTTTTACCGGTACAGTTTTATATATATATACACATAGGCAGGCACGCGTGCGTACGGCCACTGAAGTAGCTACCACGTGCTGAGTGCTGTAGAGCATTTATCCCAAAGGCTTGCTGCAGCTGGCCTGTGGGGTGTCTTGACTGGTGACCTGAACTGTTCGCTGGCCTGACCGCAGGTGTCTGAGGCCATGGTGAAAACAGCTGGATTTGTAAGACCTGCTGGCGAGAAGTGAAGTTAAATGCTGTACAGGCTGCCTTGAGTTTGAGTTCGAAATCGATACCCCTACAATGTTCCCCGTGGTCTATTTAAGTAGCTTATTTCAATCTTTGAAACTAATTTCTGACCGTCATGCCCCAGACGGTAAGGAGCACAGCATGGTGTCTGTACGTTTTTGGTTAGCTCGGGGAGACCTGGGATATATCTGAAGTAGGAATGTGTACCCATTTTTGTAGTGCGTCTTTTATGATCCGTGGATGGAACTCTTACATAAACCTCTGCTTCTGTGGTGTGTCTTTCTCCTTGAATCCCTAGAAGTCTCCTTTAGAAGTTGGTATTTGGTTTTGGGGTTCTTATCTGAACAGGTTTGATAGTGTAGCGTTATGCCCACTCTTCAGGAAATACAGGGCAATTTAATAACAATGTTGTAGTGAACTGAAATTTAAAAGTTAATCTTTTAAGTGTGGGTATCATTCTCTCTGCAGATTTTATAACAAAAAACTTGCTGTTTTGTCTAGATCACTGGTGGTGTTGCTTTTTGGATGGCATTATAGACAGAAATGGATTTAGCCAAAACTTTCCATTTGATCATGCCAGCTTAATCTCTCCCCACTCCCACGAATTTTGCAGGAGCTACAGCTAAGGGGACTCGGGGGCTTTCAAATTTCTGCAGAGGGGAACCCTTCCTCTGAAATTGTGTGGCATTTCTCTTTTCTGAAGATTTGAAGTGTTTATAACACTTGAAGCTTCATGTAATTGGAGACTTAAATGCAATTTTGACATACTTTACTTAAAATGGAAACTAACAAGTTAATAATAGCTCTTATCAGGGATATTTATGTAATGGAAGCCAACAGATGCTATTTGCATCTTGAAGAGCTGATGTATAAAATGTTATGTCAGGGCCCTGGCAGGTTTTTGCTGGCGGAGGCTGGGTCAGGTGGGAGTGGGAGATGCCGGAGATCTGTAGGGCTTGATGGCACCTCTGAAAAGTGAGATAACTAGATGAAATTTTGCATTTTAGCACACAGCTGATTTTAACTTAATGCTGCTATTTAAAACAAAAAGAGGGGGAGAGGTGATTTCTTTTATATTTATCCATGTTAAATGATCAATTACACTGTCACTTTAAAATGACTTTTCTTTATACTATCTTCCAGCTACAACTGCACACTTGATGTTCAGAACCCCTAAAAAGTCTGTTCATGGATACTATTTTTATTGATTCTTCAACTTATTTCAGCTATAGGATGGTATCTGGCAAAGAAGTTCTAGAAATGTAACGTGACAGCCCGGGCGTTGACTTCTGTGGAGAGGTATCGGACCCACACATTGCTGGCTCTGCCTTGCCACGTCTGTGTAATTACTAACCACCTCCCTGTTTCCCTGGGCTGTTGGCTCTTTCATATTTACTTCCAACTCACCCTTCTCTAGATGGCATCTGAACTTTTCCAGCATTTAAGATCTTATTTCAGTGTGTAGGAGACCAAGAATTTGGGGATTAGAGCAGGCTGGGACGTGTGATCTTGGGTCTAACTAAAGCTCCTGCGTTTGTAGAGCTATAATACAAGCTTTACTTGGATTTAAAGAAGTGGAAGAGACCGTGAGCTGCAAGCACGGCTGCAGAGGCTCCACTGGCAGTTGTTAAGTCACCCTATTCAGAGGAGCAGGAGAAGGTGGGAGGATAAGCTTATGACTGCTGATGCTATTTGTTATAACTTTCTCCTGGATTAAATACTGGGATGCCTTAGCTTGTTAAACTTTGTTTGAAAACTTTGGAGTGCTTTCCTTCTTTAAAGTACACCTGTTACAGCATTAGATTACAGAGCTGTGTTTCTTGCTTATTGAATTGAATGCTGAACATAACATATCGTGTCGTTAATGCCTCCTTGTGTTTTAATTAGAGCTGTAGGGAGATGTTAAAAAACAGGTTTATACACATGCCTGACTGGTTGCTAAAATGAATATGCTTGTCACACGGTCCTGAGGGAATTACGTATTATTTCGCTAATCTGCTGTCCAGGGCTTCCCTCCTCTTCTGCCTCCTTCTTTTCTTGCCCCCCCCGGCTCTAACAAATTCTTGCTTGAATGTTTTCTGAGGGTCTGTCATATCTGCTAAAAGCTCCTGATGGTGGGGTAGCCTTTGCTGGTGAAAGGCTCAGGTTCTCGTTTGCGTCCTAGAGAGCAGTTTCACGCCTGCACAAGTGGTTTGATGCAGAGCAAGTCTGACAGCTTCCAAGGGTTAGCGCTGTGTGGTGGGTGAGTAGACGCTGGGATGCCTGGGATCCTCCAAAGGCAGGGTGGTACCCCGCTTACCAGGCTGTGCAAAGCGAAACAACTGACCAGGAGCATTTATTGCAAATAGTTAACTCCGCGTGACTGTGTTGCAAAGCGTTTTCCAGGCTGTGTTTTGAATTTACAGGTTGTTCTTGTTTTGGAATATGCTGTTGGGAAGATGATCGAGTAGTGGAAGGAAAACTTATGTACAGGGCATGCCCATGTGCTAAGTCGCTTTCAATTGTGTTATATAGTTTATCATGTAGTACTGGATGGTGGAAATTATTCTTAAACTTTTTTGCTAAAGACATTCTGGTTGTTAGGTTGATACAGTGTTAGTGTGTAAACAGTAACGTGGGTGTTCAGGAGCACTTGAAAATCATAACTAAACTGAGCTCATGCCACTTTAAAAATGTGAGTATTGGTTTAACAGACCAGACAATTTTTAAATAATGCTTGCTTTAAAGAGTGTGAAGATGTTGAGAAAATTATTATTTTTAATGCACAAATATTTAAATCTTCCCTAGGTATCAAGTATAGCAGAATAAAATGGCAGTATTTCTTCTATGTGGCAGCAGAAAGAATCTTACATCTTGAACAGCTGGATACAAAAATGTATAGAAGTGTGTATCCTGACAAGGGAGGAAAAAAATGTCCCTAGTGGGATTACTTGTGGTTTTAATTCTCTTTATTGTTCTGCTTTTAACAGCTTGTATTTCTTTAATATTCTTCCAGTGTTGATTTGAAGGCTTTGATATCAAAGTCGCAGTAGAGGACTCATCGTTTGAAATAGTTCCATGTCCCACCCAGATTTTGGCTTTAATGAAAAAAACCCAACCAAACAAACAAAACAAACAAACAAACAAAAAAAAAACCCAAAACCCCAAACCCACCAAATCCCAAAAACCTCGTGGAGCTAAAATACGCAGTGTGCGAGCAGGTTATGGAGACGCACAAGAAAATGGTAGGCTCAGCAATTATCTGGTGAGGAGGAGCCTCAGCAGAAGGAGAGGTAGGAGTAATACCTCTCCCACTTTTAATAGTACTTGCACGGGAAGAGGAGTAACAAACTCGTACTCCTGTTCCTGCTTTCGTGCAAATAGGCTCTTTTCCCAGCAGGTAATTGACTGAAATAGCAATAACAGGTGATTATTCTGCAGTGCAGTGTAAATCTTGTTAAATGTTGTTTGATAGGAAGGAGAAGAAATGCTCACTTCAAGCACAGAAAATAGTTTTCTGTGTTTTTTCAAGAATGCAGACTGCTGACTACTGGTCTGAGAAGGGAAAGGTTACTGGTCATCGCGTTGCTACGCTTTGATAAGCGTGAACCTTGTTTGGGGGAGTTCTAGCAACTCTTCAACTTCAGCCTGATTCAAGAGCAGTTGTGTTCTTTTACAAAAATCAAATTGACTGTCATTTAAGCAACTGAAAGGCAGATACTTAAACCTGATAATGAAGTTGCAGTCTTCCTTATGTTAACAACATAATAATTTCCAGCGTAGCATGAAATGAGCAATCCTAAGAAGTAAGTGAAGCATTTTGCCTGGCAAATTTGAACTTGCAGCTCTGCAAGAGAATGTGCTAAGGGTGAGGGAGAAACTAAAAGGTTGATCTTAATACAAGGTGCTTGTTTATGAGCAACAATATTGTAATGGCTGTTGGCATACATAGGAAGTAAAATTCACTCCTGCTTAACGGTATTGATTCTTATATGGAAATTGTTTTTGCAAAATATTTTGTCTGCATTACAGAAATTAATTTTCTGCGCTTTCTTTGGTTAGTGCTTCTTCACTTTTTTGAGCTAAAAAAGAAAAGAAAAAGGTGTAAAAACTTGTGGGATTAAATAATTCTAAATATTTTTTATATAAATAAAAATAACGCAAGGTGGTTTTGTGTGCTCTTTGCAAATGGTATCTGTCAATTTAGGTGGTTTTATTTTTTTTTTGTTGGTTTTGTATTTTTTAAGATCTTGTACTATAGTTTCCCAAAGGCATTTTGTGAAAATTTTAAAAGTTTTCTTTATTCAGGTATTTTTCAGGTGTTTAAGCGTGGTGAAGTTGGTAGTAAGCATGAGATTTTTTTGATCAAAATACATTCTTCTTATACAGCTAGCGTACAAAGAGTTTACTGACAGTGGTAATTGAAGGAGATTTTGCCAGTGACTAGCAGGTTACATCCATGCATGCTTCTGCAATTTTGATGGAGATCTGACTTGCTCTAGTCAGATCTATATGCCTATAGAGAGGTGAAATAACTGGAACAGCTGTTGTCAAATACAAAGACTCTGGCCTGAGCTCAGTGAAGAAGGAGGAGGTTAAAAATGGCTTCATGTATTAGTACTGTGCGTTCTGTCTTTCCTTTATTGCTTAGAACTGTATATATATGGTTCTTTGCTAGATCTGATGTGTGGTGTTTTCATTTTTCTTCCTCTATAAATGCCATAAAACTTCAGAAGGTGGGACCTAAGTTATTAGAAAGCTTGCACTCCTGACAATCAGCTCAGTGTCAGTCAGAGCCCCGTGACTCCCATTACGTGGATTAATCTGGCTTAAGTGCTGCCTTAGATCCTTTGTTTGGCGTCTTCTGTGTACTTTTTCTAGATTTTCAGAAGCCTCTATATGTAACAGTGAACAAGGGTATGCATGAATTTAGGTTGCTGAAGTCTAATAGCTTTTGCAGGTGCCATTTCATTCTCTTTCTAGGATTGTTGAAATAAATTTGTTTTCTGCGCGTTCTCTTCTGCATGTCTGACTTTCACATTTCAAACAGTCCACTTCTGAAGTATGAATGGGTTAAGAGTTGGAAAAAATGTCTATAATGTAAATTAAAAAGGGGGGAAAAAAAGCCTCAAGTGTACAAGACAACTTGAACATGATTTATAGTTCCTACTTATCTCTCCCAGCCATGTCTTTGATGCCTTGTAGTCTCCTGTTGGCTGTCCCCTCTTCTATTTGCCTTGACTTCCCAACATTTTCCTTGTTATTGGAGAAAACAGTGTTTCTAGTGAGTCTCACAGTCGTCTTGGGACCCTGTAAATCAGCTAGGTCAAATTAAATGTGTCTGCTATACTGGACTGCAGACAGTATGGACTTCCAGATTATTTGCAATTAGCCTGAAAATATTTTGGCAGACCTTTTGGTTGTGTTGTTTTGTTTTGTTTTGTTTTGGGTTTTTTTTAATAAGATTTGTATAGGTTTGCTAGGTCAGATAAAGAGGGGCTTTTCCCTCATCAGTGTTTTTATGTGAGATGTTATTTTTTGTGGCTAGTGCATCTGTGTGGGTTTACATATGTGCATATATAAAAGCATCATCCACTGAAAAATCGAGTTGTATTTTTTAATATTGATAGAAAATAAAGCATTCGTGATATAACACTTTTTTCAGTCAACGCTTATATTGATGAGTATTTTGCTTGTATATTTAACAAAAACTTCTGTGCTCTTATGCCTGTACATATAGAAGTTGTGCTTGGTTAAGCAAGTTGAATCTGTGAGTTTGACTTGAAGTAAATACAATTGTTGATGTGTGCTTCGTACAGATAAGTACGTTTCAAAAGCAAACTTACTTTTATGCATCAAGAGGAACCACTGGAAAAACAAGACAGTGGCAAAGCATTGGTTTAGTGGAGTAACTTTCAAAACACTTAAAAGTAGCCAGGATGTACTTGTTCTTAAATCCTTTCCTAACCATTTTCTACACTATGATAATTTTTTTGTCAAAATGCTTTTTTTTTCCCCCTTTCCTCCTTTAAGTCATTTTAGGGAATCTGTGTTAAGCTCATTCTATCAAAGAAACCTTCTTTTCTAACAGTTTGAAGATGTTGCACTAGTGTAACTATGTTATAATGATCGGACTGGTCACACACATTTAATTCTGAAGAAACAGCATTGGTGTCAGCCCTTGCGTGAGGACTGCGGAAGTTCAGCCTGCCTTGCTCCTGTACCAGACTACTTTGGCCGTAATAATGCATCTTTAGATCTATTTTTCAGAGGTTTTAATGCCACATTAGAGTACTCTGTAGCACCCTCTGCCTCTTCATGAGAGCTGTAATCAGCCAGAATTGTGAGTTTAACTGCATGATGGCAATTCTCAAAGGAGAAAAAGCTCAACTCCTGTGTTTGCTTTCCCTGTTGAGCTTTCCAGATCTGACAGGGTTACAGAAGTTTTTTGTGCTTCAGGTAAGCAAAAGTGATGTAAAACTCAGGCAGCAAAACTGTTAAAGCAGATTGTCTTGTCTTTTCTTTCTTCCCCCCGGTTTGGGTCATTGATGAGGTTTGGTGAGCGTAGCACAGAGGACCATGTCTGCCTGAAGTGCAGAAATGCCACTGTGTTGCAAGGGGCAGCATTACCTGCTGTCCTCCTCAGAACTGGTGGAAGCCTGTCCATACCGATGCGAGTGGCAGTCTCTGTACATCTAGTTCAGCCCCTTGCTAAACCATGTCAAAAGTTTTGCCTCCATAAAGACAACAACTTTATATAGTGAAAGTCTTATTCTAATAAACTACAAGAAATCATTAAGATCTGTATATTTATAGATAATTTTATTAAGGGTCACATTTTTCCTTTTGACAGTAAGCTCTTCTGGCAGCTGGTGCTTTAAAGGAATAACTCCCTTGCATTACAACTTGATCTTGCAACTCGCCCCCTTCCCCAACATATCTGCATCAGGAAATCTTGAGAAGAAATAAACTCATTTTTTTCACTGAGGAGTTCTGCTGACAAATTCATCAGATAAATGCCTTGCTGATTTCTGGCTTCGTTTTGGCACTAACTTAATTCCTATTGACTTCACCAAGGCCAAAATTTCCCTGTTTGTTTCTCAGAGCTTGTCATGTGTTTTGTCTGACTGAGTGGGAACGGCTTTGGAAAAGGATTAGTTAGTTGACACAGGTTTCTCTTTCATAGCAGTAAAAAAAATCCCCAACCCTTTCCAACCATGTAAGATCATCTTCAAGGAAGAATTAATTTTTGGTTGCTGCTATGGAATTTGCAGCCACAAAGGATGAAGTTGATGAAGTCTCAGTTACTGTGTTTTCATGTCTGCTGCTTCATTAATTGTCATTTGATTGTGCTCCAAGCCTTGTGTTTTGCGGTCTAAGTGCAAAGCTTGGGTGCTTTATTTATTTATGGGGTTTCTTTGCAGGGGGAGGTGGCAGTTTGAGTGCTGGTGTGATGAGCGAATGTCTGACCAAGAAAGAACAGGGGGCCTTTCCTTATGAAATCTCACAAATACCAGTTTTCTGAGTTTGATGAAGAATGTCAAAAGTACTTTAAATCATAGTGATGAGCAAGTGAAGTTAACACTTTGTGACTTTTCTTTTGCTTGTCTTTTTTTTTTTTTTTCTCTGGGAACTGACTATCATTCATTTAAATACTGACTAAATGTTTTGATATGAGGTGAGCTGTTCATCAGGCTGTTTTTTTTTCCCTGTGGACACTGAGACCACCTTCAAGGTCAGGAAGAAAGAATATCTTTATTGAGGAATCTAATTTAATAAATTACTTCTTGTTCAGGATGAGTAACGCAGTGGAGAAACCATAAAAATAGCATGCAGCAATTGGTAAGTGTCAGATGCTGACAGCTTTCTTCTACTTTTCTCTTTAGCTGTTGTGGGTTAAATAAGATGAAAGGTAATGTGCATATGCAGTATATCCACGCTGCTTTAAGTACTTAGATTCCTCGTACCCAGAGCAGTTGAAACTCAAAAGCGCGTGTTCTGTAGCCTGATTGAACCCCTGTGTTGTACACTGGTGAGCACTACAACTTAATGTATCCAGAAAGGGAAACATGATCTTCTTGGCTATTGTCATCCAGCTGTGAGATAGCTTTCCTCCTGTAATCCAGACATAAATTATTCTTAATCTTTTTTTAAAACTAACTGATGTCAATCAGTTGTGGGTTGTTCCTGTTTTGTTTTCTACTTCCATTGACCACACTAGGAATGGAGGCTCAGCAGGCTCATTTGTTTTGTAAAAGACAGGGGTGGTTTGAGGCACGAGCTCCTCCTGACACTGCGCAGCAATCGGTGGCCATCCTGTGAGTACATAGTCGAAGCTAAACGGCTCGACATAGATTAGGAAAAGCTTGCACAGACAGGTCTTCCAGCAGAGCGGTGGGGATGGCCATGGGCACTTGCAGGCTCCAGGTAGGCAGCAGCAGAGTCCTGCGAGGGAAAGGGGTTGAGGGAAAGGGGCTGGGGTTTGGTAGCTGGAGTTGGGAGGGAGGAGGAGTTTGGGACTGAGTCTCAGTGGATAGGGAGCAGGGCTGGGAAGGTGAGGTGCAGAATGAGGGACAGCCTTTGCAGGTGTGGCAACCGCTGAGGCCTTATGCGATGCTGAATTGGATGCCTGAAGAGTGCATGTGAGGTGAGAAGAGGAGGAAGAAAGGTCCAATCATGGATCTGATTCCCGGAGGTATCTGTTTACAGGGCTGCAAATCAGCAGTTGAATCTGCGAGAGAGGAGAGATTTCTGGCATCATTCCCTCTTTGGTGTGTGAGCTGGCTGCCCTGAATGTGCTGGGCACTTTGAGTCCCGCTGTAAAGACCTTTCCATTTGCTGCACAGCAAGTTAAAGCCTTATGGGGTTTATTTCTTCTCATTATTCAGGATCCAGAGATCTAACTTGAAGCATTGAAGTGCACAGTTTGGTATTACTTCAGTCCAAAGTCTAATCTGGTCCTTCATCTTTTCTATTGTCAGTGTGTGGAGGATTCAGCACAAAAAAAAAAAGTGATTCTGCTTTTAGTATTTGTGACTCTCTTGTGTGTGTGGTGGGGTCATGGGACTTGCTGCAGAGTGTATGAGAATGGCATGGCTGTGCCATCAGAAACTTAACATCTGTTACCATAATTTAGAAGTTCTCACACTTGGTGAATCGTTTTATGCTAAAGATATCCATAACTGTGCACAAATATAGTTGCATTAAATAATGGAAGTTAGCTATGGGAAAAGATGCTTCTAGGCCATCTAGATTATTGATTCTGAAATGTTCGCTTGAACCTCCCTTCAGAATATAACATGAAATAGTACTGCCATCACAGCTTTAGGAAATGCACACAAGCACATCTGTTTAGGACAGGATGTACAAATCGAATGAGGTGGGTTGACAGTTAAAATCTGGCTGGCCAGCATGCGGCTGTGGCTAACGGCAAGACATGTAGTGTTTCCTTTCCTCAAGAACTGGATTTGTATTTTTGGCTCCAGATCCTCATAAATAGCCTGTTTTTGCTGGTCTGTTCTCCAGCTCCTGGTAGTCGGTAGCACCACATACATTCGTTACTTCTGCCTGTACTCCATTCCAGGCTTTGTGGATTCAGGAAGCATCCTGCCAATTCCCAATACTTTTATCCCAATTTAGCTCTTCTGCTGCAGGCTTCTGCCATGTGCGTTTGTGGTCTATTTCTGCTATACTCCTCTGCATTGCAATGCAACCTGCTGCGGGGAATACCCACTCTTCAGAGAGAAGAGCATCCTGCACCAAGCCGAAGTAAGAGATCCCCTTAACATTTCATCCTGAAAAAGAGGAGCACGTACCTGAGCTGGTGTGCGGTAACTGTCCTGTCATGCAGCTGTACACTGTAGCATCCCTCGATGTCTATATATCCCTCAGTCTCTGATGTAGGGAAGAGAGGGGTAAGGGTGGAATAGCTACTTGGGATTGCTTTGCTCTCACCAAAGTGCAGCGATACACATGTACTATGGGGCAGCTGATGCACAGTATTTACTTCTCCACAGCAACTTGTCTGTGTGGCTATGTGCAGCTCTCAGTGCAGACAGGCCAAACAAACCGCTTTGTGCAGTCCTCTTCTTTATACTCGGGTCCCATTTGTTTTTGCCTTGCCCTCAGGCCGGTTTGAGAAATGCTGAGCCAGAGCATGTTGTCTTGGCAGCGCAGCTACCAGGACTCTTGTCCAATCTTTGTTTAAACGTCAAGAGCTGCTGCCTCCGATCCTTCCCTGGGGGACATGGACCAGCAGTTCTGACTGTCAGGGCGCTGCCTCAATGCTAAGCCTAAACTTTTTTTTCCTTGATTTTATCCCATTACATCTGATCTCTTACAGACCCATGCTGGTATATGAAGAATATAAACAACTTTGTGTGCATCTTAGGTGGGGTGTTTAAGTTAAACCCCATGTGTACGTTGGTCTGGGTTGCTTTTCCCTTCAGGGCAGTTGTTTCAGTCCCTGACTCGCTTTTTTGCATTTATATGTCATTTATATTGTGTAACAAGTAATTTCAAGCACCGAATAAGAAGTTTTGAGTATTTTGCAGAATGGCTGGTGCTGTACACGTGCTAAAAAGCTGCTGCGTTGGGTCACCATCCGAGCGCCATGGGGCCCAGGACTTCAGAGTGTTTCATTGAATGGCTTGATGTTACTTGTTAGTTGCCTTATGAAACCTATCCTTCTAGACATCCTGCTGCATTGTTTGTCAGAAAATGGGGTAAGCCGCTGTGGGAAATTGTTTTCCCAGCAAATTCTAATTGGTTGCTGGGAATTACTAAGTCACTGGTTATTATTAAGAATAGGCTTGTTGCTGTGTAAAGGTGTAATTAAGTTTTTGTGACAGTGGAAGGAAGTGAAGGTGCTAGAGAGTTGCAGGCTTCATTAGATGCTTTTCAAGTCTCTGACCTACCTTAAGGTGAGATGGACTATCTCCAGATTTTTACCATGAGATTGTGAATTTATACTGAATTACTTTTTTTGGCTAAGACAATGTGGACAAGAGGTAAAAATTGAGAAGCTGCTGAATACTCACTGTAGTTAGCACTGTTAGAAGCTTGTGAAGAAGCAGCATCAAATCACAGTTTATTACAAGCAAATATCCAACCCTGTTTGTTATGAATACTTAGTAAGGATTTTAGAGGACTTTTCTACTTCTAGTCCCCGTAGGATAAGTATTGCCTGGAAGCATCTCTTCAGTTAAATACAATGGATACTGTTTTGGTATTTGGATACTTGTTCCTATTATGATTTTTTCAGAACTATAAGGGGAAGAGTACCATTACCTTCCTGCTTCATGCTATAATTTATTTATAATCTTGAAAACTATTGGCTTTATTTCCTATGTCGTCTTGGTAGTATTAAAATCTTGATCTGCCTTTTGTAAGAGGTCTGTGTAATGTTACTGGTGGTCCATGGGGAGCATGGCTGCATGCATTAGATATCTGAAACAGTCTGTAAAAAAAATTGGAAATAATAAAATGATTTTCTAATACCTTTCCCACATAAGCAGTTGTTATATCTGTGGCATTATTTATTGTGAAGGAGATGTGAGGTGTCACAAGACTAGCTTTCTAATTCAGTCTTGAAAGTCATTTGTGAGGTAGGAATTGCAGAGTAGATGATGCAAGTTATCAGACGATGCAAGCTATTAGACAACGTGTGTTATCAGAAGCAAGTTAAGGAAACATGGATTAGGTGAAATGCTCACAGGAATGTTTGCAGCTGCTTAGAAAACTGAGAGGATAGTTCCTAATTAGTTTCAGACAAGACAGGTGAATTTGGTGAGATTTAAGTGGTCTCTCCTAGGTCCAGTATTAATTAATATATATATGATGTGGGTGAAGGAATGAGGACTCTGCTCATTAAATACCCGGATGAAACTGGGTGGAGCTGCGTGTCTGGTTGAGAAGATGCTTTGAACTTATAGTTATCTTGACAGATTGGAGGAGGAGTCTGGAAGGAGGGTTTGGATGGGGCTGAGCAGAGGGGTTAAGGGGCAGCTCTGTGGCAGGAGGGTTTGGCTCCACACCTCCAGGCTGGGAGCGATGGGCCCAGGGGCAATAACTTCTCATGGCCAGGACGTGAGGCAACAGGGTTGTACTGTTGCAAAAGCAAACTCACTGGAGTTTGTACATAGAATTATTATCTGTGACTCACATGACAGAAAAGGACATTTTTCTGTAACAAGAAAAGAGTATTTTCTCTGTAGGGTAGGGTTCAGCAGGAAGACTTCGCCTAGATTCGGGCATCACAACCTTATAGTGGTTTTGTGCACCAGCTCTAGAAAGGGTGATGGAGAGCAGCAACTAGAAGAATCAGAAATGTGAAAAACGAGGCCTATGAGCAGAGGATGAAAGAACTGGGTTTTATTTAGTCTGGAGAAAAGACGAAGATGTACTAATAAAAGAGTTAAGCATAGTGTTCAAACATTAAGTTAATTCTGTAAAGAAGAAAGAGATATCTCTTCAGGGTCCAGTGCAGAGAGAGACCTGCTAAAGGTTTTGAGCCACGTGGAGCAAGATGTGTGCTGTGAGCACCGGGACAAGCTTTCTGGCAGCGAGGGTCATGCAGAGTGGAAGGGGCCCGCCTGGAGCGGCTGCGCAGCCTCTGTTATGCACAGTCTGAGCTCTCGGTCCTGTCTCAGTGCCCTTTTCCAGGACCCTGGCAGATCTCTTTTTTTTTTTCTGTGACTGTCTCTTCTTTTTTTTTTTTTAAATGGCAAAAGTGCAGCGTGTGGGACAGTTTAGGAGAGAAGCACGAAGCACTGTTTTTGACCAGTGCAATTCTTGCTTTGGAGGCTTGGCCATTGGTAAGTACTACGGTAAATTACAGAGGGAATGATAGTATAACAGTAGTGATAACTGCAAAAATAGGTCTTTGTTCCAAGTGGCTTTCTGTTGTTAAAAGTTGTATTTTAAGAAATAAATCTTCCTGATGCTTTTTCCCCTGGTGACGCTTAGTTTCCAGGCAGTATTTATGAAAAGCTACTGTGCATTTTTAAGTTTTGCTTTCTGTGTCTGCATTTTCCTTAGTTTCTATAATTTTTTTTTTCTGTTTTGCTTTTCTGTTTCTCTGTGCCGCAGTTCCTGTTGCTGCCCTGTTGCTTTTTCAAATGCACCCAGGGAGTAGAAATGCAGAGTGTGTTGGCACAGTGTGTGGGGAGAGGAGGGTGAGCATCTCCGTTGCGTTCATTACCCCCCTCCTGAACTTGCTGCTGATGGGGAGGTTGTGGGGTTGGCACCCTTCCAGACTGGAGAGCACTCTTCTGGTTTTTTACCTGCTAGCAAAGAGCCCCCCGCTCTTTAATTTGAAGTGAATTAATTTAATGTTTCTGAATCAGTGTGTCAGGACTGGCTTTCCAAAAAAAAAAAAAAGGGGGGGGGGGAGTGGTATTTTGGGTGGTCAGCTATATCTTTCATGCTATTTTGTATATTTTTACATAGTTGTGAAATAAGTAAAGTTGGGACTGAAGATTATGACTGTATAGTGTAAGGGTTAGAGAAAGAAAAAAAGTTCACTTGAATCTTTTAGTGTTTCAGAGTTCATTTTGGCATTTAACTGAGCAAACAAATGTGTTTTTAATGAAGAGTTCAAAAATATATTAGTTTTGTGGTTCAGCTGGGAGGCAAAAGCTGTGGTTTTGTTCACACTTAAAAGTTGTAGGCTGTGTTGCATTTTAATGATGCCATTTGAGCTGCCACAACCAGGGCTTTGCTTGTGTTTCTATGGAAAACTTACATTAAAGGGGTTCAATCGGGACACTAAAGAATTATCCCATAATGAAACATCTCATAAGAAAAATTTGCTCGAAGTCATGTATGAAAAATTGATCCAGCCATTTATTCGTTTTTATACTTCGTCTCTTCCCTTGCCCTCCCTCCCCCAGTGCCTTTTGAGGGTGAGGCTTTTGGCATTTTGTAGCCAGAGGGTACCGGGGTTTTGCGGCAGAATAGCAGTGGGCTTTTAAAGTGAATCTGTCCGGTCAGCCCCACTCACTATGTGTCGGCTGGGCACGCCGTGTTTCTGCTGCGCACGAGCTGGGTCCCTCTGGATGGAGGCTGGAGGCTCCCATGGATGCTCGTGGCAAGTGCGCTTGTCTGCTGCTGATGGGCCCTGTGGATCGCTTCAGGCCATGTGTGTGGTGGCAGCAGCAGCGGCAGAGTGTATCTACTTATCTCAAGTTAAAAACCCGACCCACGTAGCGTGATTCATGTTTCAGCGACCTTGGCTCTGTTACTGCTTTGATCTACAGATCTTCTCGCATTGCTCAAAATTAATTGCTTAATGTGGGGTATAACCAGAAACTGTCAAGGAGATGGGAAGAGGAAACTGGGACTATTTAAAAAAAAAAAAAAACAAACAACAAATCCAAATCAAAACCAAAACCAAACCCAAAAAAAAACCACCAACCCCCCCCAACAAAAAAAAAAAACCCAAACCAAACAAACACAAAACCCCCAAAGACAAAACCTTCAATCAAAGAAAATTAACATAGCCAAACTTTAAAATTTTGTAAGGTCAACATACAGGAGCTATAATATATTGTGTGTTCCCCCTCCCGACTGTAAGGAAACTTTTTCCTTTGATGCCACAGCCTAAGTTGAGCAACAATAGTTCTTAAGTAATAGGATCTGTGCCACTCCTCAGTGGATGGGTGGTGTGGTATCCTTTTCTTGTACTGCAGATGGGTGGAGAAGCAGAAATGTTACAGCATGGTGCTGACACTTTGGCCAGGAACTGCCTTATTTCAGTTAGAAAGACATTGCCATCCCCCCCGCCCCCCTTTCTTTTTTAATTCTTTTTCTTCTGGCAGGGTATGCAGTTATCGGTTCCTTGGTTTTTACTTGAATTTCTGCTCTCTAATACTTTGTTCCCCAGCTCGTAGCGGTCCTGTTTTTGTTAGCTTTTTACTCTGAGGCATGGGGTGGGCTGCCTGCCAGGACAGACCCTGGTCTAACTGCTGACATCTCCAAGGAGTGCTGCAACTAATCTGTTGGGTGTAACGACTTTAATGCTGTTGCCATGTCCATTAAAATAGGACACAAAACATACATGTGCATGATCCTGCAGGAGGGGAATGTGGGCAGTTGGTGGAGGGAAAAATTCCTTCTATTCCCATACTTAATATTGCTCAAGGCTCGGGACTAGATTAAAAAGGGTGAGTAAGCAGAATCCCTGCCAGGGAAGCTGAGCTATCTGGGATTGTCAAGGAGAGGTCTGGAGGAATGTCTTGAGGAATTAAGGCAGGAGCCACACGGAGCTTTTCCTCTATACTTACTTTTTATTTGCCTTCCTATGAACTTATAAGCATGCTGGGTTCATGGAAGACCCTCTAGAAGGAAGAAAGCATCATTGTATTTGGAGAAGTCAGCCCCTTAAGTCAGTTGAATAATTGTGCAGCTACCCAAAGGTCTTGTTTTGTATTCCCAAAACAGGATAGAGAACATACTAATTAAAGTTTCGTTTTGTTGATATTGGTGAAGTTGGTTCCCATTCATGGTAAGAGGATGGCAAAGTCGAGTTTGAGATTATTCGTATGAATTTACTTTTAATCGTAGTACTTCATGTATTTATATTGTAGTATGTGTACATACAGCTGATGCATTTCATTATTCCATATATTAAGTGAGAATTACGGAATTTAAGGCTTCATATTATGGATGTATCATTTTCTTGGGAAATTGCTGTAAAAATAGAATATACCCTTCACTTACTTGCCAAACATTAAATTGTAGCTCAAACACGAAATGCCTGATGCCACTCCCACCTAAATAGCACTCCTTTCATTTTTTTAGGAGCTTGTGATGTCATCAGCTGAAGCGAAAACATCTACCTCATGACCTGGCATGTAAGTGAAGGAGGAACTGATATTTAAAAAAAAAAAAAGTGTATGTCGGTGTTTACAATGTGTAAATTGAACCTATATACCTTCAGCATTCAGATATCACCTTTTAAATGAAAGCTTTCTGGATTTTAAAGGAATATAAAGCCTTTTAAAGGAGAGGAAGTCATAAAAGAAGCTGTTAACAATGAGGTTCCAGCCTGCAGAACTCCTTGTAATAATCTCAGTTAAAATCTATCTTGATGTACCCCATAATGCTTGGAAGGCTTGTAGGCATAGATGGAATAATTTTATTTTACCACAACATTTACATGTGCTGCTTCTACTCCTTTTTATTCTGTGCTTCTTTAATGGATACAAATTTCGATAGTTGTGGTGAATACATGCTGTACATGGTGATATCCTTCCTAAAGTTAAAAACTCTTGTTGTGCACGAGGTTTAGCTTCTTTTACATACTCAGATACTTCACAGGAAACTTCCTGCAGTTGACACTTCTATTTTTTTCCCTTAAGTAAGCAAAAATATTTCAATCGTTGCAGAGGCGTTTTCAGAGATTTTTTTTGTCCACCCGCTCTCTGCTTTTCTTTTATGTGGCTTAAAGGATTAAAGTGCAGTCGTTGCTTTGAGGGGCTGATGTCAGCAGTGAGCTGGGTATTCCTAATTAGTGCCAACACCTGTACCTCATTATGAAGCCTCGTTGAAGCTGTCCAGTGAACCGAGGTAGCTGGTCTCTTGTATGTCTCTAATGTGATTATAAAGCCCTCTCCTGATGCAAGTTTTATTACTTATTCAACTTTTGGACTGATGTGGAAAGTGAAGCTAAGCTGAGCCGTTTGGCTGGCTACCAAAGATCATAAGGCGTGGCAAAGAGAAGGGATGCAGTCATCTCAATTTCAAGACTTCTAGTTCAAAGCTCACTTCTGCTTTGATTGTTTAAATAAAAAAAAAAAAAAGGAGGGAGAGTGTTTTTTCTGGTTTTCAGTGTCCGATACTCTGAATTTAGAGACCAGATCTACAGTCTCCAGCTGGGCTCTGAACATCTGAGTGTAGTTTCTATTGTGCATAACCCATTGATTTTCTGCAAATAGAGCTTTGGCCTTGACTACTCTTGCACCATCCCTTTGTCTTCGAGGGGTCAGGGCTTCGCAATTCTTCTCCACGCAAAACCAGCATCGGTCTGTCCTCCCACCTGATTCTGTACTGTTAGCAGGGCTACAATGCAGTGTGTTTTGCAGTTGGAAAATATGACCTCAGGCAGATTTGACTAATAAAGTTAATGGTTCAGATGAGATGGATCACCATCATGTTTGGGCTTTACAGACAAAAGTTTAAGCACGGTTACTTTTTTCTAAGTAGTTTAAGTAGTTTTTTAAGAGTTTAGCTTACTGAATTCAAGTATGCAGCAATGCAGTGCTGGCTGCCGGTTTTGTGTTATTTCCCTGTGAGTAAGGAGAGGGACAGAATAACTTCAGATGTGTATCTTGGAAAGGTTTGAGATAATAAACCTGTAAGAACTCACATGAGAACACCGTGCTAGTTATCCAGATTTGGAAAAATGGAAAGAAATGGAAGTGTAGTGGATTTTTAAACTTCAGACATGGAATTGAAAGTCTAGTTCAATCTAGGGATTGAACCGCTGCAGACTGGAAGCCTTGGGGGGGGGGGGGGGNNNGGAATAATTAAATAGGCATAAACTTTTGTGTGTTTTCCTGTATTAAATATCTGTCTGCTTACTAACATGTCAATTACAAGAATGTCTTTCTTACTGGTCAGCTTCAGGAAAGCTGTAATTCAAGTCATTCCTGCTCTGTAAAGATGCTAACCATCAAGCTATTATATATTCTGATTTTGGATACTTAAAAAGTTTTTGGGTCTTGAGAAGTTCTTACAGCCTGTTTTGTGGTGGGGTTTTGGTGTTCAGGTTTTGTTTTAATTTCCTTATCTGAAAGTTGATATAGTCATTTTTAAGTCCTTGCAGCACATGTTCTTTAGTGTTCTCTTAGCTTTGTGCAAGCTTGACTGCAATACCTAGAAAATGGAATAAAGCATTTGTTTGCAACTATGTATGATGGTAGATATTCATGTTAGATTCAGACCTACAGAAGTTGGGAATAGATATAAATAGGTGCATCTCTGCTACTTTGTGGCAGATACTAAGAAAGATAAGAAAAAAAAAGACAGTGTAACAGATTCCAAAGCAGTTGTTTTTGTAAAACAGTTCCTTAATAGCTATATGAAATTCAAGGAGATTTCACCAGTAAATTTAACAATGCTTAATGGTGATTCTAAGACTGAAGTGTTTAATGTATAGAAGGTATACCTGTGCCTCCAGAGGTAGTAAGTTAAGGCAGAGACTGCTCATTCCTTTGCACAGATTTGTGGGGTTACAGCAGTAGTTTTTATGTATATGTGTGTGTGAGTGTGCGCACATGCATGCATCCATTTCAGATTGTTCCAGGATGCTTTTTGTTTCTCCTTTCATTCTTTTAAGTTGTCCAAAAGAGAATCCTGAATGGATAGGGCCTTAAGGTGCATGTAGGCTATATTTGCACAGCATGTTTATTTTATTTGTCTTTTTTTAAAAAAAAAAAGAAAAGCAACTACTCTAACACACCAGGAATGATCTAATCTTTTACTTAATAATTTTGACCAAAATAGCTCTCTACAGTGAACAGTGATTAACAAACTCTTCAGGGCAACAGTATGTCAACTGTCAGAGTCTCTGGTTGTTGTGCTTGTCATAATCAGAATCTTGTCTGATAAACATGCTTATTTCAGTATTTACCATGGCCCTATAGACCACCTATCTGATCCCTAGTCCACAGAGGTCAGGTTGGGAACTGATATATTAAAAAAATAAAATAAAATCCATCGCACAGAGGTGAATTGTTATGAGTAAGTCTGGTGTAAGATGAGCTCTCTTACAGAATTAGGCCAATTACTGTCTCTGCTAATGATCAACAGTGGACACCTAGGGAAAGAAAGCATTATAAAGCTCATGTAGACTCTCTTTCTTGTAAAATTTTGACTTTGGGTTTTCCGGCAGATTGACATGACATATTGTGTTTAATAGCCCTTGTCCTCTATTTGCCTAATTCTCTTCAGTCTGTTTACTTTACAACCCCTGCAACATCCCGTAGCATTGAGTTTCTCTAAGTAATTGTGAAGAAAATTATTTCCCCTCCTTAATGACTTTTCTCTGAAGTTTGCTCAATAACTGTGTATGTCCCTTGTCGTCAGGGCCATGAGGAACAGTGAGTAGTCTCTTCATCCTGTTCACTTCTCTTTATCTCTTGTGGCAGATTTCTCCTGTTCTGCATTCTCCTTTCTCAGCTGGGTAGTCTGTCTGTTTAATCTCTTAACCTAAAACCATGGCATGCTCCCTTTACAGCTGTAGTTGGAGGTTCACTCATGTTCTACAAATACTTTTTCTCCAGTGGTGCCGGAGGGAGAGAGGATACTCCCTTGCTCTTAGCCCGGATGAGTGACCTACTAGTGTTGCTCATCCATAAAGCTTTGTCCGTGTGGCTCAGCGACTGTAGTGAATGAAACCAGACAGGCTTGTATCCCTGCTTGTCTACACTGCTCTTGGGCCTTGCTAGAAGGATGCCTCTCTTGTATCAATGTGCAGCTCTCTGCAGTGTTCTTCTCATAAAATAGTTTCTGCTACAGCTGATTTGAGAATGCCCAAGGACCTACATCTGGGTCGGGGCAATCCCAAGCACAAATACAAGCTTGGCAGAGAACAGGTTGAGAGCAGCCCTGAGGAGAAGGACCTGGGGGTACTGATTGATAAGAAGCTCAACATGAGCCAGCAATGTGCGATCACAACCCAGAAAGCCAACTGTATCCTGGGCTGCATCGGAAGAAGTGTGGCCAGCAGGTCAAGAGAGGTGATTCTACCCCTCTGCTCTGGTGAGACCCCACCTGGAGTACTGCATCCAGCTCTGGAGCCCCCAACATAGGAAAGACATGGACCTGTTGGAGCGAGTCCAGAGGAGGGCCAGAAAGTTGATCAGGGGTCTGGAGCACCTCTCCTATGAGGAGAGGCTGAGGGAGTTGGGGTGGTTCAGCCTGGATAAGAGAAGGCTCTGGGGAGATCTTATAGCGGCCTTCCAGTTCCTAAAGGGGGCCTACAGGAGAGCTGGGGAAGGACTTTTTACTAGGGCATGAAGTGAGAGGACGAGGGGGAATGGCTTCAAACTGGAAGAGGGTAGATTTAGATGAGATATTAGGAAGAAATTTTTCACTGTGAGGGTGTAAGGAACAGGTTGCCCAGGGAAGCTGTGGAAGCTGCATCCCTGGAGGTGTTCAAGGCCAGGCTGGACGTGGCCTTGGGCAACCTGGTCTAGTGGGAGGTGTCCCTGCCTATGGCAGGGGGGTTGGAACTCCATGATCTTCCAGGTCCCTTCCAACCTAAACCATTCTATGATTCTATGACCCCATTTTTAAAGACATTCAATTAATGTGTGTGTTTTCATCTACATAAGACCTTTCAGAAGTGCTGTGCAGGCACTGTGTTGTGGCTGTGCGTGTATTAACTGGGAGCCATAGTTGGTGTTGGGGTAGGCAGCAGCACTTAGCCTTCCTGGTGGGGATGTCTGAGGGAGCAGATGGACCATGCCTGAGCTGCTCCTGGGTTGCAGCTTCAGTGTGAATACCCGGTCACTTTTGCTGTTGCGGAGCTGGGGAGGTGGATGGTAGAAGAGGAGTCTCAAGTGGCTTTATTCTGCTGTGGCCTGAGCGCAGGTTCAGTTGTGCCTCCTCTCAATTGCAGATCCCCTGATAACCAATCCAGCTGCAGCCTGCCCCGTGCCCTGCAGCTGCCCAGGGTAAGAGCCTGCAGAGCAGGGGAGTTCTTTACAGGTTTATAGAAACCTCCTCAACCAGCTGGAGCTGCACATACAAAACATACTGACTGTGCAAGTTTTGCATTGCATCGTGGAGTCGTAAGAGTGACTGCTCTAAAGGTGGATCTGCTAGTGCAGATTCTAATTATTCCAGGTTTTTGTTGGGTTCCCCCTCTCCCCCCTGTTTGTTTTGTTTGTTCAATTTTATAGTTGCATTTTTAGTTGTATCCTCTCATTTTCTTTCCCTGTTTCTCAGCAGAGATCTTACTACTGCTCTTGACAGCACAGGATTCAGGTGCAGCAACTGCAGCATGTTGTGGGCTCTTACCTATAAGTAAAGATGTGTTGAAACACCTCCCTGCTTCCATGGCTTGTAGGCATTTCCGATCATCCCAGTACAGGAGTGGAGAGTGGCCAAAGGGACCTGCTTTGGAGTCAGATTAATGATCTCACAGCCCTGCAGCTTTGGAAGGTCAGCTGTGATAGTTCCTTATCCTCGTAGGATGGAACAGATAGTACTTTCCTGTACTTTCTAACTCCACCTATTCCAGTACCAGTGCTGTTTGTGATCCACCCTGTGGGGCGGCACCTTTTCTCCTGTGCCAAAAAAAGTCACCTCCATCCACTCGCTCAGCTTTAGCACAGCTCAAGTAGGACATGCTTTCCACTAGGAACAGTAGAAGGGTGGTGCTCCAGTCTTACTCACTTTAATCTTGTTTATTTAGTCAACGTGGAGAAAGAGCAAGGAGGAATTTAGAGGAGTGTTAGTGGTCAGTCCTTATCAGTGTGTCCCCTCATTCAAAAAGTATAAAAGTACTTTGGCCTCAAGTTGGCTGTTTGGCAAATTGAACCTTATGTGTTTTTTTAGATAGATCTCGTCACTGGTTTCTCAAGCACGATGTGGTGTTTTAGAAACCTTGGGCAGGCACAGTCATCCTTTGGTCTCCCTTTCCAGGGCGGCATCAGCCCCAATGGGCAAGTTTGCTGTTTATTTTGTGATTGCTGCACCTTGTGTTATGACAGGAAAAAACAGTAATTTTTATTTTTGTCTTTGCTCTGTATATAAAAGTGGACAAATATCAGTTGGTCACAGTATCTCTTTCATGATGTCTTCACCCACCTCCATTTGGTGGTTTAGAGAAGCCTGGTATGGTATTTATGTTTTTATAAACCTGTTTTAAATCTGTCTGACAACAAGACTCCTCAATGTCTTTGGTGTGTCATATATTACATTTTCTAGCACATAACATTAAATTAATTGACTGGCCATTAAAATTAATTTAAATTCATTAGTTATTAAGACAAATCTTGTCTTTTTAAAAAGTTTTTTTTAAACTAAAAAGAAGTGCTTTGATAAATCTTTTAGTAAATTTTTGCTCATGTTTTGATGTTTTGACATGGAGAACTAAGATAATAGTGCAACTGCATATAAACGTGTTATGTGAAATGCTAGCAAGTATAGTAGGATGTCAGTATTCAACCAATGGTTTGGAATATTCCAAATATTCTTTTGAGTTCTGGCTGTGACAGTACATTCCCTTTAATTGTTCCTATCCAATCATCCCCTTGGTGCCCTTTTTTTACTTGAGGAAAACTTTAGCATCCGGATTGTTTATTTTCAACTTGTAAATGAAAAACATTTCTTATCAGATGAGGAACGAAATTATCGACTTAATGTTTCCTAATAGGAAAATATTTGTGTTCTTGCTTTCTCTTATCCTTTGAGTAGAATATAAAGACACAGCGTGATGTTTTCTGCCTTTTGCAATCCTTTAGGTTTTGTTAGTGATGCAAAACTTTGCAGCAAAGCGGTTAGCCTCTTCAAAGCATTATAAGCAAGAAATAAATGAGTCAAACCATAAAATATTCAATGCAGGCTGCTGTTGTTGATTCTTTTTTTATTTGAGATTTAGAAAAAAACAAAACAAGAACAGTGAAACCTACTTTAATTTATTTATTAGCAAGTACCAAAAAATAAACTAATTATTTTAAGTGGGTATCTTGCAGAGTATGAGAACTGTTGCCTATGCTATTAATAGAAAAGTTGTTTGTCTTAATCCCAAATAGTGCATGCATTTCTAAATTCTTCCTTCTTTGATAGTATTTCCTACCTGTGATACTAGTTCCTTACCTGTGTTTTGTTATGAAAGCATGCTTTAGTACATCTGGAGGGCAGAGAAACAGACACAAGTGGGCTGCATCAGGCGCATAGGGCAAAGTGGCAGCTTCACTTGAACTACTGTAATACTGGTTATTGCTTAATTTTCAATTAAGCAATGATGCGTCTGTGGGTTTGTTTTTTTTATTCCCTCCCCTTGCTGCAGTGCAATTTCATCACGGTACAACAGCACGGCAATACTTAGTGACTTAGGGCATCACAGGGATTTTTCTTCTGTTCGACTCTGCGTGCGCGTCAGCAGGGAGGGCAGCGAGCGGCGCGGCCGCGGGATACGCGCTTGGGAGACCTGGATGCAGCCGCCCGCTTCGCCGGCGGCTCCCCGCCTGATGTATGGCTGCTCTGCGCCGCAGCTCTGAAATGTCAGGGCTTGCAGTGCTTGCTTCACACGAGCTTATCGTGAGGGTAGATACGGTAAAGACTGCAAAACACTTAGAGCCAAGGTAACGTGAATCATGCCGGTTCTTAAAATAGAAAGCCTGGCTAAACGCTCTCAGAGGTTTGGGTTTTTTCCTGCTCAGTCATATTGGTGAAGCGTGTGTGCGCGCTGCTCCTGTTTCTCGCCGGCGCTCGGCACGGCCGTGACTGCAGTCTCCTTGCAGATACAGTGCACGTAGCCGTCTTCGGGTGCCGAAACCCCCCCGGGGGGGCAGCCCCTGGGCAGACGGCTCCTTGTTTACCCATCTTAGCACTGGGTGCGATGACCTGGTACTGGGCCATTTTTAGTAGCGCTACGTCTGTCGTCAGAGCGGACGTTGCCCTTAGCTTCGGCTTTGTTGAGTAAGTACACATGGGCTTTTGTGGGGGTTTTCTTTCTTCTTTTGCCCCTTGGTTATTAGGTGCCTTAATGTTACCGTCAGGTGTGAGTTTTTTTCCGAGGGAGCCCTGTAAAACAGACAACACACGATCAGTAACCGTGTCTCCCCTGCTGAAAACTCCTCGGAGCGGACCAACGCCCCGTAGCCATGGTGGGTGCTTTATCGCGACGCTTGGTGCACGTGTATAGTTACCGGGCTGTATGCAAGCTAGCCTCTGCCTCCTGGGGGTTTCCTTCAGGGATCCATTAGCCCGCCGCCGAGTTTCCAACAGCCTGACAAGAGGCAGTTTGTTTGTGCGACGGTGGCCTTGAAGGAAGCGAGAGCTGTGATGGCTCCCCTGCGGCGACATGGCACTCCTCCCTGCCCTGTGGGCCTGCCTGCCGGCCAGCCGCCTCAACCTCCAGCATTGACCTGCTGTGGGGTGGCCGGGATGGTGGCTCTCCACAGGCTGCCTGTGTGTCTAACACTGCCGTGGCTTCCCTGCTGGGAACTTGTTCCTCGTTTCGTGGCTCTGAGGGCTTTGTCGCTTCCCCTGGGAGGGCTGCCCCCGGCCGTGAGGAGGGCCTGGCTGGGGTGGGTAGAAAGGGAGGGCCGGCGGGGTGCTGTGCCCCGTCAGCCATGAGCAGGCAGCCATGCCGAGCACGGTACCCTCTACTGAGGGCCCGGTTCCCTCCCCGGAGGGCTGTGTTTTCCCTGTCTGGGAGGGATGCCGGGAGGTGGGCGAGGAGCGTTCACCGGGCAGGCACACCTCAGGTTGTGCGAGCGTGGCCATGCCGGGCAGCGCCGGGCTGTTTGTGGAAAGGAAGTGCTCTTTTTTATTTTATCCTTCTTTTTTTATTTTATTTTAAAAGCAGGCTTTCGCTCAAACTCAATATGGTATTTTGAAGGAAATATGTGTTGGGTTTTTTTGTGTGTGTGTGTCCAAATCTCTACTGCTGTTTTAGGAAAACAATACTTCTGTTAATAAGCAGCTGGTGTAACAACAGTGTTGTGTGTGTTCAGGAGCAAAAAGTGATTGCAAGGACTGAAATAGAGAGGAGCAGAATCACGTACGCATCAGTGTATTTGCTTGAATTAATGACAGTCTGATGTTGTTTAGTTTATTTTAAATGGATTCTGCCCAGATCCGTATCATCTTCAGGATGCTGATGTTAAGGCCGCAGTGTTTAATGGGCAGAAATATTTCCATGTCAGCCTGGCCCACCGGGCTGCTCTGTGTACAGGCCAACACGTGCAGCTTGCTCCAAAGACGAAAATAGGGCTGCTCAGTCACCTCCGAGTGTCGAGGAAGCACAGGGAAGAGAGCACAATTTAATTTCTTTCTGGCCTCTTGGAGAGTATCTGTTGAGGTAATGCTGGCGCTGTGTGTGTTGCTGAGGACTTGCTCTTCTGAGAAGGATTTCTGATTTTTAACAAGCTGCTTGGGGTGAGGCGATTTAGCTGAAGGCCTCTGGTGGAAATCTGTCCCCTCTACCCTCACGGTGAGTAGATCTATGGATGCAGCACCGGGAATTAAAAGCTATGCTATTGCTTTCAAGGTAGGAAAGGCAGTTATACTTGGGATATGCTGTGTTTTATTGTATCGTCAAAGCATGTTATAAATGTGAAGTAGCATCACTTACACTCTTTTTATACTCACAAAGCAAAATGATGGGCATTAAGGGCTTTGCAGTAGACCAAATGATGAATCATCATCATAGAAGGGCATAGAAATGATGTCAGGGTTCCCTTTTGGCCCATAATCTGCAAATGAATGCAGGGGGGATTATATTTGGGGTTTCTTCATCCTAGTTTTATCATCTATCAGCTGACTTCAGTCCAGAATTTAACTATTTCAGGGTGTAAGTCATGCTGGAAATTCTATGTTGGACTTTTGTTTGTCCCCTTGTTTTTAAACCCACGATGCCCTTGTGGCAACTGCCAGATTGCCTTGTATAAAAAAGGTAACATATGAGGCAAACAGAGCTTGAGACTGTGTCTAGTTGCTATTGCACTTCATACAGACCTGTGTTATTAGTCAGATTTCTGTAACATGCAGTTCCTTGCCTGCTAAAATTATTTATTTACCTAATGACAAAGGAATCAGTTGTTGCTGGTAGTACCACTTCTAAAAACTGGCATATTCCTCCTTTGTTGAATTACAGATTATTATGTTAACCAAGACTTAGTATGAAATAGTATCAGGGAAAGTTTTATTTTGTGGTAGGCCTGGCATAGTCTTCAGAGAATAATTCAGGAAGATTTTATTTTGGGGGTGAGGGGAGTATAGAAGGGATATGGTCACTCTATTATGGGGTTCTTAAGTAGAGTAGGGGTTTTTGAAAAAAATTAAATTTTTCTGGTTAAAGTGAAATAAATAAACGTTACTTTTTCTGCTGAACTTCCTTTTCTGTAACTTGTTTAAGCTTTCAGACCTTTTCAGTGCAGCAAATACTGCTAACCCAAGTTCTGAGTGGGTGTTTTTTCTAGCTTATATAGCCTTTTTGTGAGGTTGGATAGGATATTAAAAAATAATAATAAAAAACCTAAACACGAGTGATCTCTCTTCCTCTAGTTACTTGAATGGTTGTGTTAACTATACTCATATTTCGTAATTTCCCTGGCACTTGACTATGAAATTTGACCTATTTAAATGGTTTTACTGTACTACATTTCCTGGAGACCTTTCAAGATAATTTGCTTCCTAATCTAAATTTAACAGTTACATAAACCACATTTTGGAGACTTGGAAATTTCTACCTACTGCCTCTGCCTTTTTTTTGTAGACAAGCCATATTGTAAAAATGTAAGTACAGAATTTTAATCGGAGATATGCATGTAGCTTGTCATTTGGTTTACATACATAGATGCTGTTTTTCTTTTTAATATGTTAGAGAAAGTAGGTTATTTTTTGTACCACTTGAAAGTTTCCTTATTGCTGTGGCCAATTCCATTTTTGTCAGTCTATTTTAAAATGTGAAGAAATAAAATCTCACAGGTCTAGGATATATTTGTGTTACAGTTCCTTGAATTTCTTGGTTGCCTTTTCCTTCTGCATAGGTCTTAACAGGTACTGAGTATGGGTATGGGTATGATTAACCTTTCTCTGCAACAAACTGAAGCCAGGAAGGAAGGACTGCTACTCCTTGGAGATACTGGGGGTTTTTTTTTTCAGAAATCTCGGCTGGATTTAAGGATTCATTTTGTACGCTTGTCACTGATGTCTTGCCTAATATGCTGTGCGAGTTCAGACTCTGTTAGATACCTCATCCTTCTTTCTGCTATCTCTATTACTCATGAACTGTGCTGAGGGATGTGTCAGAGCAAGAGGATAAACTTAATAGTTTATTTGCTAAATTTAGTTGTTTACCCCGACACAAAATGAAAAGGGAAAAATGTGTGTTGCTGTTGTTTCTGCAGGTATTTGAAATGGGGTTTTGCTTTGAATAAGGCTCTGAAATTTTTTTAACTGTCTGCTGTTCACATATGCGGCTGAACTGATTTTTTTGAGTAATGCATGGTAACTAGCTTTTCAGAAATGGGAAGTGCCTTAAGTCAGTACAACATTGATTTTCTTCAGGGAGAGGAGAGAATGGTGGGATAGGCAAGTGGCTGTTCTTGTTCACTTTGGCAGTGCAGATATTTGTGAATAAGCCAAAAGGAGCAAACATAATTTAGAATCATTAATTAGAAAACATCTTGCCTAGATTTTTGGAAATGTCAGTGTTATCCTTTAAGTCAGATTCTTGCACGTGCTGGCTGATACATTGATTAATTTTAGCTTGGGATCCGTGTTTAATTTCAGCTAGGTGAGCGCAGGGTGGCTTTTTCCTGGCTTTCTTTGAAAGTGCAGTGATGTGCTGGATCCAGCATTGGTTTTGGCTCCAGGGAAAATTCCCACTGTGGGCAGCAGCATTCAGGAAGCTGGGGAAGTACTGGCAGTGTGATGTTGGTGCCCATGTCTGAGGAGCATGCATTTCCTGGGGTTATTTTCAGTTGACCACTCGAAGGGTTCAGCGCATGTTGACCTGTGTTTAGATGACTGTAGGAAACGAGGCCGATTTCTTCTCTTTTTTAAGTTGCAGTTCTTGTCTTAAGCTGTTGTGAGTAGATCAGGGATATGCATGCAGCTGTGGCTTGACAGGTCAGAGATGCGACAGGTGGAGAGTATGGTTCAAGTTCAGAAAACGTTCTGGTAATTGATATTAAAAATGACATCAGAAAATGGTCCATTGCAATAATTGCCTGGACAGTTTAGTATTTTTTGCTTGTGACATGGTGATTTCTTAAAGTCATTCCTGTATTTTAATTTTCACTTAAAAGATCCCTGAAGGTGAGCATCTTCATACAAGTGATCAATCCGTTGTTAGGCCTTCTGTGGATTTGGGGGGGGTGAGTGGCAAAAAAAGCTTAGATCAAGGCATGTTATGTTCTTATTTTTAATGATCATTTTTAAGGTAATCTGTGCTTGACCATAAGGCTTGAACACATTTTGAATCCACAGCCAAAGCACCCTACTGACCTTTAAGGTAGTGAGAATCATTCAGTGACTGGCAAACAGGGTTTTCTTGGGGCTTTTTGGGGGGTGGAGCCACTTACCTCTTCCGCTCTGCAACATTTCGTTGTTGAGTTGCTTTATGCTCCTTATTTTTCTTAGCTTGTACATTGGAACTGCTAGAAAGTTTAAACTTTCTAAACTGCTAAAACTAAGTTCTCAAAATTAAAACAAAAAATAAAAATTCAGCACGCACATTTGCAAAACGCCTGAATTAATATAAAGGAAGTGGAAGGAGGCTGATGGTTTTAGCTGCTTGCTGTCTGGTGGTTCCATCGTGCTCCTAATGACAGCTCATCTTTTCTTATCTCTTTTTTTTCTTTATAAGTAGCATCTATTTGAGGCTGTTTTCTAAATTTGTTTTTGAACTATTCTGTGGAAAAAGGTATATCTTACCTGTTACAAAAATTTACTAAATTTTTCATTTTGTCTGTAAAAAATAATACTATTTACTTGACTGTCTTTTTGGTGTTGACACATGCCATTCATTATAACTGATACTCTGAGGTAGGAAAAGGGCACTGGTAATCTCATGAATTTTTCTCATCTTTTCATTAAGTCTTGATGCACATGTTGAAAAAAATTAGTTGTACTCCTTTATTCTAGGCTTTATTGTCATCATAGTTTTCAGGGATGAAGTTAGAAAATGGGCAAAGCTAGGATACATGAGAGATTGTACCCATTTCAGTGGGATTTCTGTAAGTCTGTAGACAACTCCAAGCCAGGCAGGAGCGTTGATCTGCTTGAGGGTAGGAAGGCTCTACAGAGGCATCTCGACAGGCTGGATTGATGGGCCAAGGCCACTGGTACGAGGTTCAACAAGGCCAGGTGCCAGGTCCTGCACTCCCAACAACCCCATGCAGTGCTAAGGGCTTGGGGAAGAGTGGCTGGAGAGCTGCCCAGCAGAGAAGGACCTCTGGGGGTGTTGGTCGACAGCCGGCTGAATATGAGCCGGCAGTGTGCCCAGGTGGCCAAGAAGGCCAAAAGCATCCTGGCCTGTATCAGGAATAGCGTTGCAAAGCAGGACTAGGGAAGTGATCGTTGCCCTGTACTTGGCACTGGTGAGGCTGCACTACAAATACCGTGTTCATTTTTGGGCCCCTCACTACAAGAAAGACATTGAGATTCTGGAGCATGTTCAGAGAAGGGCAATGAAGCTGGTGAAGGGTCTAGAGCACAAGTCTTATGAGGAGTGGCTGAGGGAACTGGGGTTCATTAGCCTGGAGAAAAGGAGGTCGCGGGGAGACCTTATTGCTCTCTACAACTGCCTGAAAGGAGGTTGTAGAGAGGTGGGGGTCAGTCTCTTCGCCCGAGTAACAGGCAATAGGATGAGAGGAAACGGCCTCAAGTTGCACCAGTGGAGGTTTAGATTGGATATTAGGAAAAATCTCTTTACTGAGAGGGTTGTCAAGCATTGGAACAGGCTGCCCAGGGAAGGGGTTGAGTCTCCATCCCTGGAGGTATTTAAAAAGACGCGTAGACATGGTTCTTGGGGACATGGTTTAGTGGTGGACTTGGCAGTGTTAGGTTAGTGGTTGGTCTCGATGATCTTAAAGGTCTTTTCCAACCTAAATGATTCTATGATTTTTGGTTCTGCTTTTTTGGTTTGGGTTTTTGATATGTGTGAATTGCCCTTTCTTTCTACATTCAGCCCTTCGGGAGGGGTGTGTGTATTTTTTTTTTTTCATTTCTTCACAGTCCTTTGCAAGCAATAAAATATAAATGAGATGGAAGAAGCACGAGTTGAGGCACAGGGTTGCTTGCAGCCTTGCTCTGGACCGTGTCACCTAGATAATACTATCATCATCTGAAGCTGAGGGACGAACTGGAGAGTGCCAGACCACTTTGGGGAACTGGGCTGAAGCAGGGAAAGGCTAACATCGGTTTCCATGTTGTAGGGACAGGCTTTGCATCTCCATTTTCTCTGAACTCAGCGGCTGCTGATCCTTCTGCATTCTGCAAAGACAGGTGAAAGAGTGAAACAGGAGCTTTACCACAAAACGGGTGTTTACTTTGGGATCCCTCTGTAATAGCTAGAGAGTGGAAACATTGTTAGTGAGCCTTTTTGATGAGCCCTCATGCTTTGGGGTGGAAGTGAGGTGGAAGTTGTATGGCAGTCCCAGTGTACACAAGGGTACAGCAAGGGAGTCTCCTGTTAAACACAAAAGTTAAGCCCCCTGCAGAGGCAGTCCTGTTGAATGATGCTGAGGCTGTTACTCCAGCATCATGTGGGGGCATACAGCGAACTTGTAGCACATTGGTCACTTTAATAACCTGCCTTACTGAACACAGCACGCCTGTGATTTGTTGTAGCTCTGTGGGCTCTTATTCATTGTTGTTGTGGTTAATATTGCTGCAGAAAATCAGGCAGGAATCCAGCGTTATTACTATTTGGGGCTCTTACCCTGGGTGACTGCTTTTTCTGTTTCTGTCTGCTGTGATGGAGGTGTAAATCTCTTGCCTGAGCTCCTGCAAACCCACTTCTCAAATACAACTTTAAGGTGGGTTTTTTTAGTTTTGGTTTGATTGTTTGGTTTTGGTTTTTTTTTTTCTCCTATTGAGTTGTTGGCGGAGGTGTGCTTTCTATTCTGAAGTTCTTCTTACGCTTTCTGTTTCTGTGTAAGCTGTCTTTGAAGTAGACAGGTCCTCTCTGCTTTCCTCAGTTGCCCAGGCAGAAGTCCAGGCTTTCTGGGTGTTCCCTCCTGCACTTGTCTCTCGCAGCCTCGTGTTTGACCCTACTTTAATTGAATGTTCATGTTGTGCTCTGCAGATAGCTGTCTTTAGTACAGAGTTAAAAGGTTTTATTGCTGCATGTTTATATAGACTATGAGATGAGAATCGCCTGCCATAAGCTTTCAGCACCTTTTAACAACTGTTCAAAAATTCATCTGAACATAAAAACAAAGCAAGCAGCGAGCACTTGCATTTCTTGCTGAGAAGTGGAAGTGAGCAATACTGCTCGGCACACCTAGATACATCTTTTCAGCATCTCCCAAGGTCTTGTAACGTGCTGGATGGTCTGTAAGCTAGAGCCGTTTGGAACTGCAGACTGTCAGCAGAGATGTTGCCACAGGCAGAACCTGCTCCTTTTTAGGGGGGGAGTTGTATACTCCGGGGAGGTTGGGTTTGGCTGCTGGAGTATAAGCTCTCAAATTGGCAATACCATTTTATTTGCTCTTGATTATCAAGTCCGGGCCTTTACACTTCATGACTTGGCAAGATGAAACTAGTCGTCTAGTCCTCCCCTCACTACCCAGCAGTTAACTTCAAGTCTGGTGCCCCCAAAACATGCACGAAGACAAGCCCTTCTGGCCCAAGAGCCTTCTACCCGTCAAATGGCTTTTGGCTAAGAGATTCATGGAAGTTTCTTCATCTGACTGGTGCCTGCACGAGCCACCTTACATTGCTAGCTGGAAGTGAAGCCCTGTGGTGTTTTGGGTATTTTGTTTTTGATGTAACTCTTCTGTTGGACACTGGTCTTTGTATACAGTGTGGCTGCCTTGCCTCCCCCAGGTTGCTTGAGCTGTGAGAAGGTGAATTAATGTGAAATTAATTGTTATGTAATGGGAGTTTATAGCTTGCTTAAGTGATTCAAATGACACCCTTTGGTGTCCTGTCCTGTTGACCACTGTGTCCGCCTGTCCTCCCTCAGGTTAAATACCTGACTCAGAAGTTCTATATCTACCTGCTTGAAAACTGCATGCATCGCTTCCGTTTTCAACTTCCAGGAGTATGGGCAATGTCTTTTTATAACAGATAGGTCAAAAGGCTTGTTTTAAATTTTGAGTGATAATTGCATTTAGATTCAGTAAACTCACTCTCTTAAATATAAATGCTGCTGAAAATTTCCACTAAACTAAACACTTGTGCTGCTAACAATCTCTTCAAAGAGATTCAAATCTCTTCAAAGCCTTTGGACAGGCTTCTCTTACCTGGAAGTCTTGTTTTTCCCGTGGTCTTTGGATAATCTCAAGACTCGTTATACAGTAACTAACATGGAGGGCTTATCAAATGGGATATTTAGCCGTGTTGCTTTCTTTAATGGCATGTGATTTTGTTTAAGAAATGAAGCTGCTTACATTTCAGGTGTGGCCAGGCTGGCACTTCTAATACTGCAGGCATTTCAGGTTCAGCAGTCTGTAACCTACTTGTGCTTATTGTCTGCTTAAAAAAAAAAAAAGTTGTCATCTGTTCTTGCAGAATCGTTTTTTACTGCTTTTCTTTTCTCTAATGATTTGCTCATTCAATCCATTAAAAAGATAGGGGTGATTTTCTTTTACTATTATTAATTGTAGACTTATTGGTTCTTGTTTAACCAATGTAACATTGAATATTATAGAATGGCAGGACTTAGAAGAATATGTATGGATTTCTGTTGGCACTTGTTTAGAGTATATAGCTGATCACTATTCTGATTTTTCTTTTATTAAGTAGCAGTGCAGAATTTTCTTCTTCCCCATTCTCTCTATGCATTACATGTTCAAAATGAATTTCAAAGAGCTCAATACTTTTTTTTTTTTTTTAATGGAACTAGTGCAGCACAATGGAAGTATTTTTCAGCAATACACTTGATCACTTCTCAAATTTCTGAAAACCACATTTCTTGTGAACTAAGTGGTGATCAGATGATTTAAATGAAATGGCATCAGTCACCATTTTCTGTGAATGTACTATTTAAAATCTGCCTTTTGTTTTTGCATGGATGCCTTGGGCTTATTTGCCTTTATTTATTTTTTTTTAAGGTGAGTTATATTTCTAAATCCTCGCCTTGCTGTGCATCCACCTTATTTCCTGGCCTCCGCCCGTCTCAGCTAGCGACTGCCACCATGGCAACTCTTCCTCTGGCTGAACAGATGGGACATTGAGCCTCCTCTGAGAGCAGAGCGCCGCTCACGCCCTGCCGGGAATCAGCTGGCGGGATGCACTCCTTTCTGCAAAATTTAAAGCAAGCTCTGCCCAGCAGAGGCATGATGGGTTTGAGGGTGCTCAGTTTCATAAATAATACTTTGGTTTAATAATTGCTTGCAGAAATAAAATGGTAGTGGCTGAACTGGGATTATTTCTGTGCCTGAAAGCTCTTCAGATGAGTTTTGCCTTTAGTGTGAAGAGCTTGGTGTCAGCCAGCAGCCGGTGATTTTCTGGTAGAATGGTTGCCATCAACTTTTTTTTTCTCTTTAGGATGCGTCAGGATGAAACGCCACAGGCATCTAAGCACCAGTGACAGTTCAGACAATGAGAGTAAGTAATACCTACTAGTTTTTCTTTGGTCTATCACCCCCTTGTGGTTTCCTTCTGTGGTTTGAGGGCAAACCGTTTCACCTCTTATAATTAAAAAAAAATGTTTCTTGCTTGATTTCTTTTTGTGTTCTGTGGTCTTTGGTGTTCTGAATCCTGTTATGAGAGGAAAATGAGGCGAAGGATCCTGTAAAGCTGGGGGCAGTTTTGAGTCTACTTAGAATTTGAAGAGAAACTTGTATGTTTCTCTTTCAGAGCTGGGAAAAGAAATCTGTAATTCAAGAGAAATTTTACCGCCCTGAGTCCTATTTTGTAATTATTTTTTAAAAAAAAGAGTCCTGTTGTCTCTTGTTGTGCAAAGCCTCAACTTGGGGTGGCACGGTATTTAAGCATTGATATGTTAGAGTTATATATAAGATAGAGTTATAACCAGTATATTGATTGTTATGTTATCTTATACTAGTTCTTGATCTATTCCACTTTGGTCTGTTATACAATGCAGTAAAGTTATATTTTAAATGTTCCTTGGTACATATCTGCCTGAGGTTGCATCTTCCCATTTTATCTGTAAGAAGCCCTCCACCTGTATGGCAGGGTCTTGTTTGTTTCTTATGAGCCTGTGCCTATCTAATAACTCTCTACATAGTGATGATTCATTGTCATATTTGTTGCAAGTCATCAATGTATCCTGTACTGAAATAACATTTTGCCTGGAAATATCTAGACATCACACTATGATTTTTTGCATCTCTCATCAGCATGCTTTAGTATCATTGCTTTTTTGTTTGTTTTTTTTTTGGCACTTGCAAACTCTGTCCTCTGTTTTGCTTCTCCTTCCACTTTGTTAGAAAGGAAATGAAGGAAAGTGGTCTGCCTGCTTGCTTCTGTTTACTCATGCTTGTATTGGACAGAGCAGAATGTACCCATAAACTCAATGTGCTGTGGTTTTACAAAGAATGAGTGGAACAGGAGGAGCTGTGATCAAGCCTACAGACTGCCTAAGAGTTTTTTGCCCACGTCTTGTCAAGAAGTTATGATAATTCAAGAGATTGGAGTGCCTTGTGTTTTACTTAAAAATTGAATCAATTGAAATGATCTGTAATAGTCCTTTTTATTTCTTTTTTTTTTTAATAGGTCCTTCCACTTCCTTTTCTTCTTGTTCTAAATACAGGAGCAAGTCAAAAACACCAGCAAATGAACAAAAGAAACCTGCTGAGGTAAGAATCAGGGTTAAAGATTGGTCGCTGGTAGTTTTTTGTCATGTAGTTTTCATGTTTCTAAGCCTTGAAATCGTGAGCTTTGAACTAGTGCCAGTGAGTCCATTTGTCACCTGTCAAATTCACCGTGAAACTGTGTTTTCCCCACTGCGCGAGTATTATAGGAGCTCTTGTGTTTGATGTCCCAAAATGACTTATGGCATTTGCAGACAGCAACATGTAGTTCGTTCTTCCCCTGAAATTTAGTCTCATTTTGAAATTGAAAAAGCTGGGATGTCCTTATGATTTGAGAGCATGCCACAGAAGGAAGTGTTCTGTGTGTATGTGTATGGGAAGGATACTTTATTTCTGCTTCAGGATAAAGCAGTGGAACACTTTAATGGACAGGGTATGTATGAACTGTGCTTATTCATCTTCTGCCACTTTCTCACTCCTGGCTTTTTACCTTCAATAAAGCTTTTTTACTCTGCCATCCCCACCTGTTAGGACCTCTACACCTATCACCGCTGTCACTGGATCTGTATTCACCAATTGAGTAAATTGGCATTTATGCAGAAACCAGTGCTCAAATACATCCTATGAACCATTCCACTGGTAGCCCTTTTTGGGGAGGATTTGTTGGCTGCCTTCTCCAGATTTGATGCTTGCTTTCTTAAAGGCTGTTGTGAGATAATAACTGCAGATGGGAGAAATGTTTCTTGTAGCTAATTCCCCTTACTTGCTATGACATTCCCTCCTAATGAGTCCTTCAACATGCTAGCATGACTGTTGATGCCTGAGGTTACTGACAAAAAGACTGACAAAACCCACTTTGCTTCTGTAGAATTTAAAGCTGAGTTATGTCCCAGAAGTAATTTTGTGTACTATACCAACAGCTTTTTACCTGCTTAGATACTACTGTGAGAGATTGTATAAACTATACAGATTGTTCTGCAAAAGCTATTCAGCAAACGTACTTCATGCTTCTTTTCTAAATGCTGCTAACTAGATGAGTTTGGTTTACTAAGAACGAGGTAAATGTTAGAGAACATGTCCTTTCTTTGGAAGCCTAATTTTTATCACAAGTTAAATGAAGAAAACTCACTGATTCATTTCTAAAAGAGAATCTTGCATGAATGTTTCAATAAAAGCAAAATTGGCCAGAACTAGCTACAAAGTGTTTTATTTACAGCCACCAAGAAGGTTAAGAAAAGCCTACTATGCTTTTTACCTTTAAAATGTTGGTCTGACGATTATGGTTCTGTAAGAATTTTAATCTTAAAACAGCTTGTGGCTACTGAGGTCTTGTATTTGTTGCTGATGTTTGCATAGGCAGTAGCTTTGTTACTAGCCAAGCTGGGCAAATGGGAACCAAAACACGTACACTGCCAGACTTATTGCTGTTTCAAATACACCTCAGTGCCTTTACCAATCCTTTCATTCTGCCCAGCCATCCAGCTTTCTTCTTGTATCTCTTGTATCTCTTAGGGATTGTCCTGTTACTGTTTTCTTTGCCTTTGCTCCATGCTATCTTTATATGCATATGTATATTATAAACAATCATTATGAAGATGTGGTCCCTGTATATAGCATGCAAGTGTTCTGTTTACGTAACTAGGAATTAAAATGAGCAGTGTTTTCAGTTCCTCCTCTTGAGATCTTTGCTGCTTTCTACTTGTTCCAAAACAAAATCTTGAGCCCTTTAATGCTTGAAAATATGAAACTTTGAAGAACAAAATCTGGAATACACACTTGGAATTAAGAAAGTGTATTTCATAACATCATCCTTCCAGTAATACTGGCATCTTTTTGTCATCTTTCATTAAAGACCCCACTCCCAGGGGAAAAAAAAAAAAAAAAAGAAAAAAGGGGGGACGGGGGAGAATAAAATAAAAGAAGAAATAAACCTCAAACGTTAGAATATGTCCTCTTCTGGAGGAGTATCCCAAGCAGAATACTTAAAAGAACGCTGAAAAAAAAAATAACCCTCTGGGAAAAGGAATGGAAGGGAAAGTGACAGTAGTAATCTCTACTGCTTGTACATAAGACTCTTGGCTATCTTTCCAGTTTTTCCTTTCCTTCTGCTAGAAGCAAGCACTCCTTCCAACCCCTTGAAAAGCATATGCTGGAGAGTGTATTACATGAAATGCAGTTGTCAGCAGAGCATTGAAATTGATTATTTATGCACCAAGTGGTGACAAGGGTGTAAAGCAAGGACTGAAAAGAGAGCCCACCACACACCCTTCCAAAAATCATGTTGTAATTCCACAAGTTTTTTGTAGTAATAGTTGTCTAATATCTATTAGATAGAAATTTAAAACTTCAGGCTGACAGCATCCCTTTAGCAAGGGCTCTATTTTACAAATTGGCATTGCACTCCTTTCATTCACCTCTGCTTGCCAGGCAGCAGGCTGTTTCTTGAGTTAGTGGTGCAGAAAATCTAAAAGGTCAAAGCTATAAATAGCTGTTTGGGAATATTTTTGCTCATGGTCTTCATACATTAATTTTTCTTTCATGCCAGTAAGCCTGGCTTTCTCAATTAAATTGCATGTGAATACATAGACTTTTTTCCATTTCCTCAACCATCTCCAGCCCAACCCAAGTACCTGAGTTCTCTCTCCAAATAAAAGATTGGTTTTGGAACGATGACCAACAAGCAAGTTAGTGTATCTGTCAGTTGCTTCACAGGACTTGTCTGTATGTGCCATGGTCCTCTGTGGTTGCCTATAAAAAATGATGAGTGGCTGCAGTTGAGGACTGCTCTGCCTTGAATTGCCTCCCAGGTGCTTCAGAATCGAGGTGGGTACAGGCATGGCCTCAGTGGAGTGAAGTCATTTGATATTACTGTGGGGCAAAGGGGGGTGCAGTGTTAGAGTGCAGATGTCAGAGCTTGTTCCCAGAGCCTGACTTACCCCGGCTGTTTACATCAAGGATCTTCCTGGGTTGGACCTAGGGTCTGCTTACCCCATTCTCCTCCTTGGAGAAGATGAGAACAAGGCAAGCCTGTAGCCATGCTTCTTCAGACCATGGTGTTTCTCTACGTAATTTCAGAAGCAAGACTGTGGTTCTTTCTTGGTGCTCCGCTTCTGGATTACAATCTATGACAAACTACTGAAATGGTGACTTAAAAATTCTGCTATCCGATTAGCTTTAGCATTTACTTTGAATAAATAAATTGTGTTAAGGTTACAGGCACACCAGAAGTATAAGTCATAACAGTTTTTCAGACCTCTGTGATTATGTTGGCCACATGCCATTCTTGATGTTGCCCCTCATGGATTTAAACATAGACAGGAGGGGCTCGCAGGCCTAAGCAGTAGGTTGTGTGGGAGTAGCAGGGTAGGAGGCATTTGGATGTCTGGCTCAGCATGAAGCCTGTATTTTGCAGTTTCCTGTCTCCATGGAAGCTGCAGCAGAAAATGATGGCAGAGGAGTTGGAATCATTTTTTCAGGGAAGACCTATTAGCTGGACTGTACTGAATGACTGAGTGTTTTTTTTTTCCCTTAGGCTAGTGGGATCACAAAAGAGCCTAAGAGATCTTTAGAACATTCAAGGTTGTGGGGTTTGTTTTTTTTTCAGTCCTCCATCCCTCTTGAAACTGTAAAGGAGTTAAGTTAGAGTTGGTTTTTTTAACCCTTCCCATATAAGATGGCAGTATTTTACCTTTCTTTGCAAATTGGGTTTTGAATCTCACAGCAATAGTAGTTTTTAATCCCTCATTGCTGATAGTGACAGCTGTGTTACCATGTGAAATGTAGCTTGTCTTCCACAAGTAAATGGTCTGCTTTCATTACTTGGGTATGTGAAACTTCTTCTAGTGGCATTTAACTGCCACATAAATCGTAGGTCTTGATCCTGAGGAGCACCCTGTAATACCAGACTCTTGACAGAAAACAGATTCTTTTTGCACTTTGAAAGTGGTTGGTTTTGTTCTGTGAATGAATGGGTAACGTGGTCAAATCATATTGCTTCACATGTACCATGCATAATGGAATAGGAGATTTACCGTTAGACACGTGCTTACCTTAGAAAATTCTGAATTAACTTGTACATCTGTACAGGCTTCTCAAGACCTCTGGCAAACGTGCCTTATGTGTAATAATTTACAATACTTCTATGTAAGTCAGAGGTGCAACCTCATTGGTTATTTTTAGGATCTATTTTTGCTTTGAGGTACCTATGTCTCAGGCTATTTGAACTCTTTAGCAAGAGGTGACCTGAATGTGTAAGGGCATAGAAAAGCTTGCTTGTGAAAAGGCTGAGCTATTTTACCTTTGGAAGTGAATGAGCAGGTGTAACTGTAAAGTATGAATGGTCTGGAAACAGCAGAGCTAGAGCTTCAGTCCTGCCTGTCCTTGTGATAGAAGAATTGGGTAGGAAAGGGGGGGGGTGGTGAATGAGGCCAAAAGTTAGGAAATCTGTAGCAATTAAAAGGATATCCTTTCCATGCATCATGTAATTAGACTGTGAAGCTCATCTGCTACAGGAAGTTCTTGAGACTGAGAATTAAACAAGATTAAAAAAGGAATTGGACAGATGATAACAAGTACAGATGTTTCTAAATATCTGTATAAATTAATACCGTTTTAAAAATTGATTGTTAGGATTAATCCTAAAATCCAAAGCTTATGTCTGATTAGCAACCAGAAGGAAACTTGACGTGTTCTTGCACATTCTTCTGGCTCGTGAGATACTGTCAGAGACATGATGTTAGGTAGGGTTGGTTTAGTATCTGATTCCCTGGCTTTTCCTGTACGTGGTTGTAAAGGAGGCTAGGAAGATGCACGGCTACCTAAAAGAAAAGCCCAATATTTCATTTGCTTGAGTCCTGGATAATCCCTTAAAATAGTTTTAGGGAGTAGGGGTTCAAACATTAGGATTTACTGCAGTACATGTCCAAATTGTGTGGATGTTTGAGAACTACAAATTAATGCTACACTTACGCCTGTCTGTCTCAGCTTTTTTAACATCTGAAGTTTTTCAGTCCAGTCAGTATATGTGCCTGGAACTGTAGCTTCAATTCCATTTTAAAATTATGTTGCCTTTTATTTACTTTGCTACCACATATCCTCCAACCAAACAAAAAACCCACCCTGTCTTGAGTCTCCAGACTCCTCTGTAATAAAGTACCTTAATACAGAAACTTCATGCCCAGATTACAACTTATGAACAAGAAAAATTCTGCCTTTCCAGGATGAGCCCACCAAATACTGTCCTTAGAGCTTCATCCTTCGTAAATGGGCAGTCTTTTGCACATGCTGTGAAACGTCTATACAAAGATTAAACTTTGCTCAGATACTGTGTGATTGTATTACACTTGTGATAGGTCAAATTATGATTTGGCTATTGTTTTATTATTTATGAGGTGATTTTAAGTGTAAACTGCTGCTTTGTAAGTGTTTAAATTTTCCTGAGGGTGTTCTACTTGAGAGCTACAATAGTAGAGTAAGCTTTAATGCTTATGGGAATACAAAAAGTTACTAGATCCTTTCAAAGGTGAATAAAAAAAGATTTGACCCCAAACATGATGAAAAACTCTTTCATAGTTTACTTACAGAAAGGGCCCACTGACGTTTGAGTGCTTGGCACCTGGAATTTCAAAGTTGGCCTTCGAGATGGGTTATAAAGGAGACCAAAAATCCATGAAAATACTAGCTGTTTCAGCTTTCTCTGGTTAGAGAGGATATTGGCCCTCCTTCCATGCTGTTTTCCGTAAAATAATTCAAAAGGCAGACCACGACAATACTCTCAGAAAATCATGGCTCTGTGTTTCTGGAGCAGTGGGTCTTCTGACTCCCTAAGCGGTGCACATAAGGAAGTGAAACACATGTTGCTGACTTGCTTGAGGCTCTGTGGGGATTTGTAAGCAGGTGGTCAAAGTACCTGAAAGCTCAGAGAGTGTCGCAAGAAGAAATACCGTTTTTCTTTCCATTTTTAAGAGATGACACAATCCATTTGTTTTCCCTCATACATGCATTTGGACAAGACATGGTGAATGAGCAATGGCATCAGTCAGTTTCAGCAGTAGCTTGCAGAGGGTTATTGGAAAAGGTATTTGACTCGGGTTTTTTTCATCTCTTTAATTTTTTTTTTTTTAAATGTGGTTTTACGTTTTCAGTGGTCTTTAACAAAAAGTGCTTGACAGTCTTTGCATATCTGATGTTTGAATTGTTCAGCAAAGAAGGGGTTCGTAGAATACTGTTGTATTGTCAAGACCCACTCTATGTCTTTGATGCTAATATTTTACTGTAATTCTCTATAGCATTATTTGTATCCTCCATGATATCTTTAGTGGGTAAGGATACTTCACACAAAATAGTGTTATTTGTTTCACAGGCTTGATTTATTCACAGAGTATAAGCACAGGAGGGCCTGTGAGGAAGATTGTATATTGAATTTTCATAGAGTGCTTCCAGAAGGAGTTCAGGTTAAAGTCATAGACAGCTTTTGGTGAAGCATTTATAAACGGATTCTAAGAAGTTAATTTTCCTTGTACATACTATTCTAACATAATTTCCAAATAGGACTCAGAAGTCTGAAAAACAAATAAAACGTATGAACCATATCTTTCCTTCCACAGCTCCGTGACATCATTATTGCTTGGTGTGTTAGTGTGCTGTGGGGGAGCAGAGCATCCGTATTTCTGGAGGATTTTTATAGAGTTTAGCTTTTAAAGGCTTTAGAGACGGCAGTGCATCTCTTGCAGAGATGCCTAGGAAATTCTCATTGCCTCAGCAAACCCAGGCAGATTTTTACTGCAACACAAAAAGCTAATCATGACCAAAGAACAAGGTCTCCTTTTCTGGATTTAAGCCCCAGTTCTAAAGCATTAAATAATTACTAGAGTTTCTCAAAAAAATGCTTAAGATGTCGATGATGATTATTATGACATAAGCAAACACATTTTTCATTGACGTCATTCACTTAGTGCTGCACTGTTTTCAGCCAAAACTAAAAATTCCTGGCAGCAAAATGAAATGGGAAGTTCAGACGAAGCAGTCTTGTGTGGTAAGCAGGGCTAAAACTCATCTCTTCTTTCATGCTTTCAATTGCTAAAAATATTTTTTAAAAACCCCGCTGTCACACAGTAACTTCTGTGAACGCTTACAGTGGTGGGGAGTTTCCCGTTTCTGTGTGTACGGACCTGGCTCCACTAGCTGCGGTCGGTAAGGCCCTTCTCTGTCATGGTGAAGACACGCAGCACTAGCTGAGTCTGCTCTTGGGGAGTGATGTGTCCGGATGGGAATGCCTTATTAGCCTAGACCTGGCATGCTCTTTTTTCAGGTCTTCTAAATACATATCATATTACAGATGATATTAAAATCAAGTTGAAGGGTTGTGTTTTATGTATGGTGAGAAATAGAACTGCTTTTGGGTGACTGAAAGATAACCACTGTACTTCGTGAGCTAACTGTGGAAGTGAAGGTGGTCCTTGCCAAAAGGAGAGTATGTGCTGTGGAGTGGACTAGCTGTTGCTTTATGGATACAGTTAGTACAGTTAGCATTGTTTTTCAAATAAGGGTCCGAAAAGAAAAAAAACACAAGGAAAAGCTGACTGTCTAAATCCTGGAGGCGTGTGTCTGCTCTTCGTTGATTAGTTCATAGCCTTGAGGCTGACTGCTGAAGTAAAATTTACTTGATTGTCAGAAAACTCTCTTTGGGTCCCCTGGGTGTTTTGGTTTGCTTCCACAAGAAAGGAAATATAGAGCGAGTGTTCTCCTACGTTGTCCTCTGAGAGTATTTTATTGTTGGAACAATCTGCTTGGCCACACGTGAAGAAATGAAGAATGATGAGAGCTAGAGATCGTAATGATTCGAAGTGTCTGCAGGAAGTACTCAGTTGCACTGTTATCACAAGTATGAATAGGCAATTCTTAGGAAGTCTTGGTTTCAACAGTTATGTTTATATTGGTTAAATCTTTGACCTTCCATGGTACCTTTATTGTAAATTTTAGAAATCTGAAGCAGAGAACTTAATATTGTGGCATGGTTGTGATGTGGTCAGTACTGTACAACAGTCAAAAACACAACAAAAAAGTCCTTGCTCTAGGGGATTTGTGCTCTAAAAATAGAGATGATACAATTCACATACATAATGGATGATCAGAAGATGAATTCGCTGCTAAGCAATGTAGTTAGAATACTGATACCTTTAATAGCATTTTTTCATCTAGCATTTAAAAAATAGTGGGCCTGATCCGAAGCACTCTACTTCTATATTCTGTCAGTGGCTTAAAAGGTAGTTTGTAAAGCACTTACCTCAGATAAAGTTTAAGGAATATCTTTTCTGCTAATTAAACCAGTCATTCTACTTCTCATTTATTGGACTGTTTTCTCCTGGAGTTCTTTGGAATTGTGCCATGTTAGCGTTTCTCATAATCCTGGTTCTGTACCTGTGACACAGAAAATGAAACTGCCTTTTAAGTGGCATAAATAATTTTACTTTTTTTTTTTGGTGTGTACACATACTGCTTGGAAAAAATGGATACTTGGAGTCTTAATGCTTTCACTCGTCATTCAGATTTTAACACAGGCCTATTAGGTACCTGAGGAGTTTTACACAGAAGACAACAGTGAACAGTCTGGTCTGAACCAAAGTAGATAACACATCAGTAGCAAATGAGAGAGCCTTGAGGCTGTGGTTTTGAGTTCCCTCGGTCAGCTTGCTCTCCCAGCAGCCCACGTGAGATGTGGTTGTAGGACATAATGAAGTTACACCGATGTTCCAGGTCACCGTCAGCCTATTTCAATACCTGTTTTTAGTAGAGTCTTTTTAAATAATGTTTACTTGATGATTTCCAAGAACAGCTGAGAATTTTTGCAGTAGGCATAACCGGTCTGGTGCTGTCAAATTGAAAAGGGTACATGAAGATATTTGGCTCTGAGATATTTTATTACTCTTTTGGCTATAAAACTGAATTAGTAAGAAGAGAGTTCAGCCTGCCACAGCTTATTGCAGGGATATTTTCCGTTTCATTTTATTGCCCTTTGAGAATTTGATTTCTCGTTATGATAATACAGTTAATTAGTTGTGATGTCTCCCTAACACCAAGCCGCAGTCACTGTTTTGCTTTTATGAATGTTAGACTGGTGCAGTGTAGCAGTGGAGGAAAAAAACTCACAAAGGATGCATATGCCCTTTATTTAAATTGTACGCACCTGTATTTGACAGGCATTGTCATTAAGTAAGCTTTGAGATTACTGATAATCATGTTTGCATGCTCCTAAAAACTTAATCCTCTTGAGCCAAGAGTTGAATGTTATGGCTGGAGGTTTGTCACTGATAGGTTTGCTTTGTTTCATGGTGGCACGTTTCATCGTATAGGTTTGCTGAAGGATGCTGAGGCTGGACTGTGTCACTGTTCCTGCATCACTGGGGTTCAGGCATGGAGCAACACAGGTCTCATGTTTCAGCAAAGGCAACTGTTCATCTTTGATCCCAGAGATCCTGACCAGTAAAACTTGAAGTGGTTTTAATAAATGAACAAGTGCCTATACATCAGTTTCCCATGGCAACTGTCTGCAGCCCATGATGAATATGACAGTTTAAAGTAGCTAAACTGAGTGAAAGAAAAGGATGTGCTACCTCTTATCTAAGTGTAGGGGTAAAGCCTACAGACTGGCAAGTAAAATAAGCTGTTTGAAAGTGATATGGTGAGGAGTCTTAAATCAGATGCAGGCCTCCTTTCCCCTCTCCCTGGTCGCCTGTAACAGCCTTCTTCGTTCTGATGAGCCTTTGGGCAGCAGCGTGGTTTTGAGTTAGTGTAAACTTCTTGTTATACTGTACCTGATACATTGAGAGTTAATAATAATTTCAAATTGACTTGTTTGTGTTTGATACTATTTAAAAAAAATTGTCAAGGTATATGCATTGTTTCAGTGTAGATGAAGAAAAATACCTATGGCTTCCTTTAGTGCAACACTCTTTTTCAAGCCACTCTTTTCCCTGATGTTTCTTGCAGGTGTTCCGCAAGGATCTCATTAGTGCCATGAAACTACCAGATTCTCACCATGTCAACCCTGATGAATATTATATCTTTGCGGACACGTGGAAACAAGAATGGGAGAAAGGGGTCCAAGTTCCAGCCAGTCCAGAAACTATTCCACAGCCTTCTCTCAGGTAATGGCGATCAGACACAGATCATGCACACAAAATGTCAACTTAGAGAAGATGGTGTCTCAAAAATAGGTTGTCTAAATGCAGTCAGCTTTTCTGTGTTACTATACTTAAATCTCCAGTGCAGCAACTTTCAGGCATGTTCTTAAACCAAACAAGTATCAATTTGGAAAATATTTCTGTGGCACTTCAGTCCAGATCTGATTCTATCTGTGCACTGTTATCTATATTGTGAGTTTAAAAAGGGGATCTTTTTTCCTGAGTCGCACAGTGCTATGGATTAAAAACTATTTTCTCATTTGAGTATGGTGAGTTTAATAAATTAAAAATAAATCCAGATCTTATACATGTTCCTTGAAAGGCTTCTCTATAAAGCATAATGATATAGAGTGGTAAGCACGCAGTAGTTACTGATGCCTGATAAAGTTACGCACTTGTTCATATAATTTAATTTTGGTTATCGTTGCCAAAGCTTTAACCCTTTCTGCCATCTCTCACTACAAATAGCTGCTTAACATTATAGAAGTTCAGGGATCTCAGTTTCAGGATACAGATAAATAACTTTTTGTTCTCTCACACTGTGCTTAGACTAGAAAAACATAACACTGTAGTCCTGCAGCCCTTCCTGGTGAAAACAGAGTGTGTTTCAACATAGAAATGTTATTGCCAGCGTGGTCTTTGAGACAAAGATAAATGAATTGTCCAGTGAAAGCGCTGATGCCAGCATAATTTAATTTTCACTGGGGCTATTGTCAGTACCAAGTTATTAAAAATAAATATATTACATCTCATACCAGCAGTATTACATTAGAGGAAAAAATTGCTATAGATTTGGCTGGACCAGAGAAAAGCTCACAAGGGAATGAGAGGAAAAAATGAGCAAGGTGAAGGGGGAAGAAGAATGGAATAGGAACATTGTTTGTGCTAACGTTGACAACCCATGTTGTCCAGTAAGAATGATGTGGGATACTACTTGACTGCTCACTGCTCCTTCTTTACTCCTCTTGCCTTATTTCCCACAGCTTAGCTTTTCTCCTTGTCCTGTGGAGGGTTAGGTCCAGAAAGCACGCAGAACTGCTCACGCATGGCACCATTCCATTCAGTATCTCCCTGGCTTCCTTTCACATGAAGGGCCTCTTGCATCGAATTCAGAGAAAGATTGACTTTAGCTAGCTAAGGTCAGTCTTTCCATTCCCATAGGCTAGTTTACTAATCAAATGCTGAGTTTATCTCTTAAAATAATCGAAAGACTGAAAACACCAATATTTTTCTCCCTTGCTTTCTGGATGATTTTTAGCTGTTTTTTTTCGGCTTTACATTTTTGCTTGGCATCAGAATGGTTCTTGCGTAACAAAAATAATACATTTGTAACATGGATAAATTGTCATTTACAACATAAGGGTAGACTGTTTATCCCAAATGAAGAGCAAGCATTTCTCCCCCCCGATCCCCCTCACACTGCAGTAGAATAAATTAAGCTTTTGTAAAAAGCTGGTATTTTCAAGAAATCAGTTGGCAAGATTTCCTTCTATCATTTAAGAAGGATATAGAACAAAGATTGAAGGGGGTTTTGTGCATAATACTTTCTGTGGGTTTCAAGAACACTTGCATCATCGCACTAGTAGCATTTGTTAAATTGAAAATCATATGCACAGGCTTACATTTTTAAAAAGGATTCTGTATACGTAGCAACACACAGCACAGTAGCACATTTTGTGTGAAGAAATGACATTTACAGCATCCTGTCTCCCTAGCCTGGCTACGCTTACCGGCTAGTTTAAAATCTGTGAAACACTAGGTTTCTTCGCACTTACAGCAAATATTTCGTGTCTTTCAAGGATGGGTCTCAAAAAGCTGTAACTCACTCTCTCTTTTTTTACTTTCACTCTAGGGTTGTAGCAGAAAAGGTGAAAGAAGTACTGTATACACGACCCAGAAAATATATCCACTGTTCCAGCCAAGAGCCCACAGAACCAGGTTACATAAACATTTTGGAACTGGCAGAATCTGTGTGTCGCTATGACTTGGATGACATGGACATCTTTTGGCTTCAAGAGCTAAATGAAGAGCTTACAGAAATGGGTAATTTCACAACACGTTCTAATTTTAAAAGCAGCAGTTAATTTCTGTTGTTAGAGTTGTAGTCTGCTGTGTGAGATCTCTTAAAGATTGCTGAGTGAGAATTGAACGGAAATGCTAAGAAAAACAGGAGGTAAAAATGCTTAGGGTAATGACTTGCTCAATCTATTAATGTTTTACCTGTTGTGCCTAAAAACTTCTTCGCATCCAAAATTGTCTGCAACTTCTGCAGACTGAGGCGGGAGAGAAAAAGCCCACACCAGGTGGAATTAATTTTAGGACTTCAAAAGTTAGAAATTTTGTGTAGGACAAGCAGATGTTTCCATTTCTTAAACTTGAACATGTTATTGCTACAAATTCAGAGTTCTGAGGAGCTTGCATGCTGGGTTCTTAACAGAGTAATTAAGTTTCACACACGTTAGCCCATTTAAAATCAGCTAAGTAAACTTTCTTTCCATGCAAGTTGTGCGTGTAGAGGGCTATGAAGGGGAGCGAGCTATTGAAAATGATCTTGGAATTGTCACTGGAATAACTGAGTTGTGGTGGAATAGCTTGTGTGGCTGGCGTTCTTCTGTGGATGATTGGAGGTCCTTTAGGAAGGACAGGTGGGCAAAAGAGAGAAATATTTGGCATCTCCTGGATTTGCTGTTCGCAAACAAGGAAGAACCTTTAGGGATGTGATAATCAACAGTGGCATTGGCTGTAGTAGCTGTGAAATAGTGGTGACTGAGATCCTGGGGGGAGTGAAGGAAGGAAGTAGCCTTCTGGTCCTGGCCTTCAGGAAAGCAGGTTTCTACTTATTTGGGTAACTCGTAGGTGGGATCTGTGAGGCAGGTCTGAAGAGTGGAACTGCTGAAGAGAGCTAGCAGGACTTTAAGGACTCCATCGAGACATGTGGGAAAACAAGTAGATGTGTCAGGAGACCGGCTTGGTGAAGGAGGGAACTCATGACTGAGCTCCAGTGCCAAAGGATGTATGTAAGAGGTAGAAGCAAGGACACGCTTCCTAGGCATACAGGGATGCTATTAGCAAAACCAAAGCTTTTCTGGGAGGCAGATTCCATCCATGGACATTTTCAAGATCTGACTAGACATCTCTTGAGCAACAATCTTGTCTGGATTCACTGTTGACTCTGCTTGGAGCCAGCGATTAGGCTGGACCCTCTGAAGGTCCCTTCCTACCTGAATGATTCTGTAATACTTTTAATTCAGGAGTGAGAAAATATCCAGACATTGGAGAGTACAGTTTAATAGCAGAAGACACTTTGTGTCAGCAGTCATTTATCTTGTCCATCTCCCTGTTTATCAGTGGCAACAAGGAATCCAAATTAGTAGCCGTATTCTTGTGCACAGTCCAGTAATTAAAATGTTAGCCTCTGATACTAATGTTACCCGAATATCCCAACCTTTGAAGGTCTGAGCAAATAGTAAACTATGGCAGCAGCATCATTTTTGCCTGAGGATTTTGAGAGCATGCAGTTTGGAAATTGCTTGTAGCTATGAACATCATTGGGTTTCTTATGCAGTGTATGGTCTGAAATTGCAAGCTGAGGATGTCTCATAGCAAATCCTTTTTAAGTGGTTCTGCTTACGCTAAGTTTGAATAGCAGTACGTGTATACAGCATGTGTAGTGTTCAAGTAAACAGACAGTATGGATTGTCAACAGTATATTTATCTACTATTTTATTTACAAAACCCCAACAAAACAATAAAAGCACCTTTCATATCTGTTGTGCTGATCACTCAAGTAATGTACTGGATGGTACTGGGTGGTGGCAACATCTGTATCTTTATAAGATCTAAAGTGTTCTTGATAAGTTTTATTTCCTAGGGAGTTTGTCTTCAGAAGAACATTGTGTGTAATTTTGAAAAAACACTGTGTGATTTTTGGATGTCATTAGTGTTTCTTAAAGTGATGGAAGTGGAGGGAGGGTTGAATTGGAGCAGCTAGCAGTTACAGAAACTGCTGTCTGTCTTCTATGCTGTAGTGTTTTCTTCAAGGTGCAGTCTTGTGTTTTATATACAACTTAAACTTTTACTCCAGTAGTAGTTCTACTTGTATTTATAAGATAATGCTACAATTAGCCAGTGAGTGAAAAACACTTTCTATTTTTAGTTTTTATTATTAGTATGAGTGATGGGAGAGGATATGCTGTGTCTACTGCTTTAGTTGCTAGAAGTTGTCCTTCTCTCTTCCTGCATCTCAGGCTTGGTCAGAGGCACCTGACTGTCCTCTAATTCCCCTTCCCTATTCTTTGTTGCAGGATGTGGGCCCCTGGATGAAAACACGATGGAAAAGACAATTGAAGTGCTGGAACGGCACTGTCATGAGAACATGAATCACGCTATTGAGACTGAAGAAGGATTGGGTATTGAATATGATGAAGACGTCATCTGTGATGTGTGCCGGTCCCCTGACAGTGAAGATGGGAATGACATGGTGTTTTGTGACAAGTGTAATATCTGTGTCCATCAGGTTAGTGCCTGCAGAAATGTTGACACTGTCCTGTGGTCTTACTTTACCTTGGCAAGTGCGCAATTTAAACTACTATTAAATGTTAATTGGAGGGCTTTGTGCTTTTCTAGGTATGAAGGGTGGTACAATACTAAGTTCAGTTTTTGTACCCTGACAGTTACAGTAGATTGAGTGGCCTAGCATGGTAAATATGTGGATGTCTACAGTCTAATAGGAACACGAAGTGTGTTCTTGGGACTTGCAAGTACTTCCTGTGTGGCCGTAAAAAATTTTCCCCTATTATTAAACCTGCTTTTGAAGATAAACAGGGCAGGAAAAGCTGGCTTGCCCTATATGTGAAGAATCTAAAAATCATTTGTTTCAGAGCTGGGGTTTTTCCTGCTTGACTGACTAGTTAATTGGCCAGACATGGGCTGTCCAAATTTAGCCATCTGAAACCACATGTAGGCACTTTAACAGACTGATCTTTTTTAGAAGGCGTAAACACCTGCAATAACTGTGCTCTCAGTCTGAAGGTTGCTCACATTTGTAGCATTTCAGATGTAGCCAAGACTTTACACTGACTGAGATCAACATAGGCAGAGGTATCCTTATAACCAAAAAAGGGATATGAATCCTGTGGTTTCTGTGTCCCCTCTTCTGGAAGGGGGTTTTGCTATAAATTGAAAAGAGACTAAGAAGGGGTTTTTTTTTTAAAATGTTACTTGCAGTCAGTACAAAAAAAGACTTGGAAAACATATCTGGCTGAAAAAGGACCTGTCATCTCCCTGCTCGCAGTGGGCTGGCTTCCAGCCCAACCGCTTTCGTGATCTGATTCACCGCATGAAGCAGCCACGTGAGCCTGAGTGCCAGTAACATGGCCAGTGACAGGAATATGGCTGGCAGCTGGGCTGCCTGCTTCAGCCCCTGCCTGTGCCTGTTCAAAAGTAATGATGAATTTGCAGTCAAAGGCTCGTGGTTGCCTGCTGACAGCTGAGCTTGAGCTGATGACCTGCTGCCTCCTTCCTCCTGACCCTTCCCCATGCCAGACCTGCCTGAAACAAACTGGGAAGCATCTGTGGGCTAGAGCTAATCCTAACAACAACAAAAAAAATCATTCTGTTTTTAATCTGGATCGGCCCCGGTTCACCAAGTAGCTTCAGGTCTGTGTGTCATCACACAGTTTGGAGGTGGGGGGAGGAGGAGTGGGAGAGATTCCTTCCTTCATGGTGCCCTCTTGTTCCAGCTCAAACACATCATGAAATTACTGGTTTAGTAGTCTAGGCCTCCTCCACTCATTAGTAGGATTAAATTAGAAAACAGTTTCAGTCCATTTCCAACCACCTAAATGTGATCTTAGGTGTAATGCCTCTTCTGCATTAGTAATAGAAAGAATGGTGGGAATGTGCCACATAAGAGGGGGGGGGGGAAAGTCACTTGTAAAATTTAGATTACAGCTCCCCCTGTTGGGTTTTTACAACAGTTGTCACATCAAAATAGCATTTAGGGTAGTCAGTCTTGGCATTTCCAGAATGCAGGATTTAATTCAGGGAAGTCCACATCTCTGCAGGCCTGACATAAATGTGTAATGTTTTATGATATCACCTCATATTAAATACTGAGGTCTTACCATCAGAAGGCTGGGAAGGCAAGTGTGGAATTAGTATACTAAATTTGAATCTGAAAGACTGGTTACAGCTAATAATCCTGTTCTTGTTGAGGCTTTCAATGTTACTGTTCCCAGAGACAGTGTTAGGAATGGTGGGGTTTCCTCTGAAAGCTACCCTTTTGATAAAGCTTTTATTTGGAGCAGTTGAGGGGAATTAGACCTTGTTGGCAGCCAATGATTTCAGATACACTCAGCTTTAATATGTGTCTAGGTATGTACAGCAGGATATATCAAGACAGAATCATAGAATGGTTTAGGTTGGAAGGGACCTTAAAGATCATCTAGTCCCAACACCCCTGCCATGGCCAGGGACACCTCCCACTAGACCAGGTTGCTCAAAGCCCCATCCAACCTGGCCTTGAACACCTCCAGGGATGGAGCTTCCACAGCTTCCCTGGACAGCTTGTTCCTGTGTCTCACCACATGTAGTTAGCCATTAAGAACTGCTAGGAATTTGAATCGGAAAGCAGCCTAACTTTTTTCTTTTCGTTTTCCTTCTTTTAATTCTCAAACCTAGCAAAACTTAAGAAATTTCTCATTTTCTGAGGGGTTAAGTGCAATACTCAGGAAATAGGCATAAAACCCAGCACCTCATAATTTCAGTATATGCCGTAATTTTTGTTGCAATATTATATAAGTATTTAAAGTAACAAACAATTCACAGAACTGTAACCACAAAGGTAATTTAATGTTGCAGGAAATGGTCTTCAGTCAAACAGCTCATATCCCTTCACATCTAAATAGAATTATGTTAGAGTGTAAAGTTATTAGTGGTAGGAAATTGTGATTTTAAAAAGGATTAGATGCAGAAGCTAATTTAAAGAAATGTCTATGTTTTTTGCTTCAGAAATTTAAAAGTCACTAAAAGAAAAGACGAAGGTTCTTAACACCAGTGGTGTTGTGCAGTAACAATGGGTATGTTTTATGCAATAAAAAAATACCAGCACACGTCTTAAAAAGAAACTGGCATAAAAAGACTTTGCTTTAGAGTCTGTTTATCTCTTTGATCACTTGACTCGTTTTAAGGTAAAGAAATTGGAGAAGGATTAAATAAGGGCCAAACTGTGCCTTTAGTATTTGAAAGCTTTGGTTCATATGAATATTAATGCTTGTGTGTGAAATCATATCAGCACAATGATCTCGATACCTATTTTCCTCCAAGGCATGCTATGGAATCTTAAAAGTACCTGAAGGGAGCTGGCTGTGTCGCACCTGCGTCCTGGGAATACATCCTCAGTGCCTCCTGTGTCCCAAAAGAGGAGGTGCCATGAAAGCTACAAGGACAGGGACCAAGTGGGCACACGTGAGCTGTGCTCTCTGGATTCCAGAGGTAAAACTTAATTTCTGCCCCTGTCTTTTGTATTGTAGACTACTCTCTGTCCTCCTCCTACTTGTTCCCTCTGCTTTTTTATGTTCTCATGATTTAAGGTATCTGTCTGGCTTAATACTGGACTTTATTCTGATGAGTCTGCACAGTCTGTGAGGACTGGGAGAGAGTCCAGCTTATGTTCCATTAATTAATCACTTTGTCCCCTCCATTTACTCAGCAGTCACTTCTTGGTGTCGTTATGGTATCTGAGTGACCTGCTAGAAAGGGTTACTGATGTAAGCTAGTGTTCACTGTGCAACTGCAGCTTCATTGTCTCTATTTTCTGATGAATTTGTGTGCTCAGATGTATAATTTGCATGCACGCATCCACTTTTTTTTTATATAAAAGAACCCCCCTGTTGCATTATTTGTCCAGGATGGATTCTAAGATTTGTAGTTAAGGCTTTTTTTGAACCAAAATTTTTCTGAATACTGGGGAGATAAGGCTTTTCATCTTCTATGTTATATTTTACAAGTAAAGTCTCTTTTTGGTATATCTGTGCATACTTATATGGAGAGTTTAATAATGAAGCTTTGCACTTCTTCCTCTATTTTGAATCAAGTTTAGCATCAGATTATAATTCTGTAAATTGGAATGTTTGCTTGTGTACAGGTGGGGTTTGTGTTTAATTTTGTACTTGGAATATTTTTGTTTTCTTTCTGGTAAGATCCACAGATCCATTACAGTGGGTGGTTTAATGCAAGGTGGTAGCCAGATCTGTCAGCACCACGACATCATGGGGATGGATGCCTTATTTTCTGAACCTTCTGCTCCCAAGCACAGCCAGGCCTCATGTTTGCAAAACTTTGAGGAAAATGTTAAGATTCTGAGTATTTTTTTTTAACATAGCAGCCAGATGCAATGTGTAATTCTTAGCTCGCTCTCAGGCATATATCTGCTTTTCAAGGAGGTTATCTTGTCAGTTGCACTTTCCTTTCAGGCCTGCTTGTAGTTCCTGGCATCTCTTCCACCTGTAAGGAGAGAGGAGTTGAGAAAAAAACCAAAAGATTTATTTTAAAATTAAAAAAAGATATATCTCTTGGCTTTTTCTCCTGTACTTATGAAGTGTCTTGGCTGGAAGCTCTCCTGGCTCTGAGCAGACTGGTTTTCCTAAGAGATCCTTTCTGCATGTGGTTACCTTGATGCTCTCGCCAGCAAAAGAGGAACCAGCAGGTCTGGGAAGCAGGTGATGGCAGGGCAGGGAGTACATGCTGTCTTCCCGCCTGCCCCATCTCCTTCCAGCTGAGGGAGAGAAGCTGCCAGGGGAGCACCCAGGTGGGAGAGCTCAAATCCAGCTGCTCCATCAGCCCCTTTGGTGGCTCCAGGCTTCAGGAACCTCCTCCCCTCCACAGCAATGCCAAATGTGTTGGGCATAGTGAGGAAGTGACACCTGCCAGCAGGGGTGGGAAATGCCTCTTGGATCCCTTCTCTTTCTCGGTCTCCTTGGAAAACTTGGAAAACAATTCAGTCACCAGAGAAGCCAGAGAAACCTTTGGGAATCTCTGCTAAAATGACAGGTCAGTGCCTGTCAGGAAAGTCACTGTGGTACATGCTGCAGGGGACAAGAAAGACCCAGAGTTTGAAGACCTGGGGATGGATACCTTAGGGGAGAATGTATATTCTCATATACCTTTTTTTCTTCTCCCCAAGATAGTAGCACACTGGAACTCCTCAAAAAAAAACCCGATGAATTATAAAGTCACTGCCATTTCCTCTTGTGGCCCTAATAAAATGGAACAAGGCAGAATGCAGAGAGGAATGGGCCATAAACATGTCTGTGCCTTGTGGTAAAAGGTTCAAAGAGGGCCTTCACGAGTCACCAAGTATAGGCTAGCATCGTTTCAGGCAATTGCACTAGGTATTTTCCTTCATTAACTCATTTTGCACTGTCTTAAAATGTTTTTTCTTCCCTCCCTTCCTTGTGAGCTAATGCTGTTGAAAGGCTTTCTTGACCCTCACTTGATTGATTGGGACATTTGAAGGTTTTTACTTTACAAAGTTTACGCATTGTTGGCTTATATGGTAGAATCTGCCTTTATTGTCTTTTAGGGTAAATGTGTAGTCTATTTCATATTTTCTTAAAAGGTGTTCTTTTAAAAAAAATAATAAAAGGAAACACTGAGACCAGAAAACTTACACCAAGTGTTTTGAAATTCAAGGTCCTTCTCTGCCTCAGATAACCCATTGCAGTTACTTCTTCCCTCAATCAGTGTGGCGTTAGCTGAAGCAGAAAGTTATTTTTCCTTGCTACAACTGGAAGGGTATCAAATTGACTACCCTTAGCTGCTGTTGTGAGTGGCCGTCCTCCAGCTACTGGGCTGCTCTTCCCAGTCACCGATGCACATCATTGTGCACTCGTGCAGCTGCTGGTGGCAGGTTAGCAGAGGACAGCAGGGTGAGGATCGAGATGGCAGCTCATGTGTGTAACAGTCGCAGAGAAGAGGCTTCAACAGCACATTATCTTCACTCTTTCACATTCTTAAAACTTCAGAGTACAGCAGTCAAAACGTAACCTGATACAAGGTGAAGAAATAACAGAGAAAACAGCTGCATGTTACAGCAGATGGATCATTTCTGCCTTGGGATGGGCGGTTTTGGGTAATGGAAAGGTTGGCCTCTCTGCTCTTTGGATCCCTTGTGAGCAGCGAAGTTCAAACAGACTTTGCCTTGACTCCTTTCTTTGAAACACGCAGGCGACATGAGGCCAGTATAAATAAATTGCATCTGACTCTGTAAGTGCCTCTTTGTGTTTTTACAAAGTGGGGTAATATAAACAGGCAGCATTACAAGCTGAATGGACAGTATTTCCAACATAACTGTTTCCTGACCTTATGAGTCCTCTCTGGGGAAGGAGTAGGGAGAGCAATTAAAAGGGGCAGAGAAGGACAGGGAGAAGATCTGTGTCAATTCCCAGCTCCTGCTGGGGAAGCATGGTGGAAAGCTGGTATTACTTAGTCTCCAGAAAAAAAATCACTGAAGATTCTGGTTTCTTTTTGAAAGGAATATAGACAACCTGATAAGTTGATATAATCCCTTCATTCCCAAAGGAAGTCTTACCTCTTAGTGTAGTGGTAACTGGGATGAGAATTGCAGTCAGTCTTTGTACAATATTGTTTCAGAAATACCTGTTCAGCTTGTAACCAGCTCCGTTTTGAGCAAGGTAAAGTTAGGTTGATGAAAGGCTCTTTAATTTTGGAAGCAAAAAAGCTACATTTGATGTTTAAGAGTGCTGGGCATGATTTTGTGGAACCATTCAAGTGTTTTCAGGGACAGCTTTGCCATTTTCCCACCAATTTATAGGAAGGCCACAACAGATTAAATTGTTTGTCATCTCTACCTGATGAGGGCATCACATACTGCCTGCCTGTTCACCTTGTCTGGTAAAATCTGGACCCTCTCTGAAGCATCTCACTGTCTTCCCTAATGAAGACTTCTGGAAATGCCATGCAGCAGGTTGACCTCAGTATATTCCAGAAGATGTGGCTTGCAGTTGAGGGACCAGAGGATGAAGCGCTATTACAAACATAAATCTTATTAGACTCAATTTATGTCATTAACTCATGAACTGCTGATCAACTTTTTTAAATGTGGAAATAATGAACCAAGTAATCTCTTGCAAAGCTGTCTTTTCCACCTCCTTAAATGATGCTTAGAGCAATGCAACGATAAGGACAGAGTAGCAAAAATACTCGCTTTGAGCATAGCAGCTATGACTCTTGGACTTGATCAACTTAGCACTGCTATCTTTGGATAAGTCTACCTCACAGAGGAGATCAGCTGAAGCAAAGCCTTTCCTCCTCAGGGATTAAGCAGGTTTTAAAGTGAATATGTGCATCGAGTGATTGTTGATGTACCCCAAAAGGGAAGCTAGGAAATTCAGCTTAGGCTACTGGCTCTTGTAAAGTCAACGGTTTAATTATCACATGTTAAACTAATTCATATAACCTGGATTTCCCTAGGAGAGTTTTATTATGGAGGTAATCTATGAAAACTACTGTAGCATAGTGCTTCTAAAGTTTTCTAGGAAAAAAAAAATAAATGCTGTTCACATCTCAGCTTTAACTGATTTTAACTGATTTCTTAAGGAATTAGCTTTATTCTGGCCTCAGAGTGCCAGAGAGCCTAGGAACCTCCTTTCTTTGAATTCTTAGATCTTTGAGAAGAGGCCCCTATCCCACCTCTGGAAATACAGTTCTGCTCTGGTGAATAGTTCATAGAAAGTGTGGAGATCTTCCTAGCTAGAGTCAGCATTATATTTCTGCTTCAGGCAGGTAGCCCTTCAAAGCACACAACTGCTAAATTCAGAAAGTGCTGTGTTAGCTTCAAAATCCAAGCTTTTGGAGACTGGCATTCTTGGGACAGAACAGTTATCTCACAGAAATCTTCTGCCAAGTGCCATCCTCATACTGGCCCAGTTCTGCATGTTGGTCATTCAGAGCTGGCCAACTTTTTGTTTCTGCCCTTGGATAAATCCTGTTTGTCAGGAGTGTCTCAGGGATGCCTACGGAGATAATTCTTGTCTGTTTTGGTATTCAAATCATGGAGGATAGTCCTTGTTTCCCAGTATGGACAACAGACAGCCAAGAAATTTCTATTGGATGTGTGGACGTTAGTATAACAAAGAATAGGAAAAGGTATCCTGTGCTTATCTGAATTTTTTTCTTTCTTTTAGTATTAATATCCATAATCTGGTCTACCAGAGACAAATGGATCATCCAGACTAAGTATGTGAAAACTGGCACAAGAGAATATACCATGCTTTGCAGTAAGAGAAGTTTGTTGTATTCTTTCTCAAATTATACTTGATACAATCTGTAGTTAGGAAAGTGTATTAGAATCACAACTTGCATTGGGAGCGCTCAGTGGAGAGGCAGAGGTGGGAAGCGAGGCTTTGCCTGGCTGCTGACTGATAGATCTGGTTCTGCCCCAAATTGTGAGCTAGCAGAAGTAGCAATTGTAGCAGATCTGTGGATCTTAAAGAAGGAACTTCTGAGGTAAGTATGAGTAAGTGTTCCAAGTGTTCCTATTTTGTTCTGAGTGGCTTGTATTTTGGTACTTTTTAAGTTTGACCTGTTAAAGCAGCACAGAAAAAAAACCCAAAACAATTGAAAGGAAATAAACTTAAGCATCACTTACTGCAGTCTCGCAACTGGTTCATAACAAGGTATGCTGTAGATGCCTCAAATGTTTTAAAGAATCGCAGCTTTTAGTCACCAGGTTAAACTAGTAGTATTCCACAATATTGTTTTCATGTGGGATCTTTTAGGGTCCCTTCCTGAGAAGTATAAGCACATGGAGATCTCTCAGCGATATAAATGTGTGGTCATGTTTCTTCTTCTGGTATTAATGGAGAGCTTGTTTTTATTGCCTTGATAACTGCTTTCCATGCTTTTTTGTTTGTTTGTTTACAGGTTAGTATTGCTTGCCCAGAAAGGATGGAGCCAATCACAAAGGTGTCTCACATTCCACCAAGTCGATGGGCTCTAGTGTGTAGTTTATGCAAGCTGAAAACTGGTGCTTGCATTCAGGTATGTACTTGTCCTATGGTAACTCTTGAGTCTATGTGAGTAGGACAATTTTCAGTTTTTCATTTTGTTCTTCCTGTGTTCAGAGGTGGTTTACAATGCAGATGACCATTGGATAGATGCTGACTTCTTCACAGCTGTTTGCTATCAAATCAGTTCACTAGCACAGAGATTTAAGAGTTAGTCTGAGTTGCCTTCTGAATAAGGCTGGGATGTATAAGGGCTGCTACTATGTGGGTCAGAGATGGATAGAAAGGTCCTTGTGTTGAACACCTGTTCACAAATGAGAAAATACTAAATCAGGTGATACCAACTTCAGAGATATCAACAGATATTTTTAAAAGTGCTTGGGAAATATGTTTTTATAGGGATGAACTTTCATATAATTAAGATAATTCTGTCCTTTTTTTCTGGTTTGTTGCTACTGTTAATGATTGAGGTGGGTTTTTTTGTTCTGTCTGTAGTGCTCTGTGAAAAGCTGTATCACTGCCTTTCATGTCACCTGTGCCTTTGAGCATAGCTTAGAGATGAAGACTATCCTGGATGATGGGGATGAGGTCAAGTTCAAGTCGTATTGTCTAAAGCACAGCAAGAACAAACAGAATTCGCTGCCTGATGTTGATGAGCACCCCAAGAGCGTGTCAGACCAGAAGCAAACAGAGAGCGAGAAAACCAGTTTGCGAGCCCAGAAACTCCGAGAGCTGGAAGAAGAGTTTTACTCACTAGTTAAAGTGGAGGATGTTGCAGCAGAACTGGGACTTCCTAAACTTGCTGTAGACTTCATCTACAATTACTGGAAATTAAAGCGAAAAAGTAACTTTAACAAACCATTGTTTCCTCCCAAGGAGGATGAAGAAAATGGCTTGGTGCAGCCAAAAGAAGATAGCATTCATACTCGCATGAGGATGTTCATGCATTTGAGGCAGGACCTAGAGAGGGTAAGAGTTTAACTGGTAGAAGTTTTGACAAACTGTTTGCAGGTGACCAAGGTCTTTGTGGACAAAAGTGGGAATAGGGGAAGCACAAGGATGTGATTTTTAAAAGAATAATTAAAAAAAAAAAAAAACCAACAACAAACACCTAAGGCTTTTAACTCTGGTCTTTTGGTATGCTGCATTGCCTGCTGCAGAGACTTTCAGGAACTGTCCCTTCTTAGTCCAGTGAGAGATCCAATGTGAAAGGAGTGCTTCCTGACTTGCTCAGAGGTTATTCCTTTACGTATTTTAAGATGCATGTTTCTTATGCACAATGGACATATTTGCTAATGGACTCTTTGATTTCAACTTCAATTGAGTAAATGTTTAAAAAAAAATTGAGTAGATTTATTTGACCCCACTGTAGTAGTTGCTAGTAATACAGATTCAATAACAAAAAATGTTACTTTTATTAAATGAAAGTAAGTGCAAACAGCAAAGGAATGGGGCAAGCTTAACAAATTCTTATATTCCACCTTCTTTCTTGGGATGGGAGGGACTCTTGATTTATTCTTAAAAAGGAGTTTTGTAATGGTTATAATAGAACGGTAAATATTAGCCAATTCTGGGTTTGGAAAAATCAATTTGCATAGGTAGAGTAGTAAGTATTCTTTGGTGAGTGTGCATTAAGCTTTTGGAAAATCCTAAAAATATATTAAAGCAGAGCTTCTCACCCTCATCGTTTGAAGGCAAGTAGGTGAAATCCTAGCTGGTTAACTTCCACAGTTCCTTATGAGGAAAGGCTGAGAGAGCTGGGACTCTTTAGCCTAGAGAAGAGAAGGCTGAGGGGAGACCTTATTACTGCTTACAAATATCTAAAGGGTGGGTTGAAGGAGGATGGAGCCAGACTCTCTTCAGTGGTTCCCAATGACAGGACGAGGGGCAATGGGCATAAGTTGGAACATAGGAAGTTCCGTTCCAACACACGGAAAAACTTCTTTACAGTTAGGGTGACAGAGCACTGGCACAGGCTGCCCAGGGAGGTTGTGGAGTCCCCTTCTCTGGAGATTTTCAAGACCCACCTGGATGCAGTCCTGAGTAATGTGCTTTAGGCAATCCTGCTTTAGCAGGGGAGTTGGACTAGATGATCTCTAGAGGTCCGTTCCAACTCTGAAAATTCTGTGATTCTGTGTGATTCTGTGACTTTTTGGCTCAGAAGAATAATGTTGGCCTGTACTCATACTACTTCCTGTGACATCTGATTCAGGAGTTGTGCTCACATCTCTTCCTCGCCAGCATGCTGGTGTCAGCTAGTCCCAGGTAGCGGGCAGGCCACATCACTCCTCACTGTCTTGACCTAGATGCTTTCACTGCATGTAGCTGCCTTAGGTGCTACGGTTGGTTAGCGGTCTGAAAATAACCCACTGACTCTACCACTGCTTGTGGCTTTACTGAGAAGGAGGAAAAGGAAATTATCTTTTTATCAGTAGCTAGCTGGGCTCTTATCAGATTGCCAGCTAGCTGGTAGTTTGAAAAGATGGAGTCCTTCAGCAAAATTCAGAGCAAGAATTTATTAGGAAGGCATACAGCGTGCTCTTCTGGCAGCTGGTGGGGGAGGAAGCCAGGCTTGTTACCACTCAGAGGCTGCCCATTAAGTTGTTCTGTTAGCAAGTGATCACCTGCGATTTTCAAGTGCTTAGAAATAGGTAGGGAATGTACAAAAGGTAACAAAATAAAGTAGATGTGCTAAGTGTGATACAGAGACATCCAAGAGGAGAGGGGAAGGAAAAGCAGAAGAGAGAAAATAGTGTTGTAAGAAAAGGGAAAACGATATTGGGGAGAGAAGAATGCAAAAATACAGGGAGATGAGTGTTGGAGCCAAAATTTGCGCTCGTCAGTGTAACTGTGGTCTTGAATTTAGTCCTCCTCCTTTTCCAGGAGCACTTTGGATATGGTTCCTTATTAAAAAAAATACTTGAAAAATCCATTCTTTCAAGATACTCTTTGGAGCTTTTTGTTTGATGAGTAGTCGGTTTGCATCAAATTTTGTTGAAATTTATATACTTATTCTGAGTGGAGGTAGTTCATAGTTTGAAACGTCTGTCTCAAAGTTTCTGAACTTCTTTGTGCCACAGGGTTTTCTACTCAGTTATATCTTGAGATGAAAATAAATTTAGGAATCTTGGAATTTCCTTTCTGGGGAGAGAAGTTCCAGTTCTGAACAGATGGAGTTGAGTGCTGAGGGAAGTATGTTTGGCAAATATCTTTCAACCAGTCACTGTGCTGTTTCATGAACTTCCAGTACCTCTTCCTGTTCTCAGTACATTAGGTGGAAATATTGCTGTTAACTCAAACAAATAGTGAAAGTAGAATTATGTGGAACTGAATCATAGAACCATAGAATCACAGAACAGTTTGGGTTGCAAGGGACCTCAAAGATCTCACCTAGTTTCAACCCTCCTGCCATAGGCAGGGGCACCTTCCACTAGACCAGGTTACGCAAAGCCCCATCCAACCTGACCTTCAGTACTTGCAGGGATGGGGCATCCTCAACTTCTCTGGGCAGCCTGTTCCAGTGTCTCACCATCCTCATTGTAAAAAATGTCTTCCTTTATGCCCAATCTTAATCTACCTTCTTTCAATTTAAAACTGTTGTCCCTTGTCCTGTCACTATATACCCTTGTCTTTCTCCATCTTTCTTATAAGCCTCCTTCATATACTGAAAGGCTGCAATAAGGTCTCCTTGGAGTCTTCTCTTCTCCAGGCTGAACAACCCCAACTCTCTCAGCCTGTCCTCATTGGAGAGGTGTTCCATCCCTCGGATCATCTTTGTGGCCCTCCTCTGGACCCACTCCAACAGGTCCATGTCTTTCCTGTGCTGAGGGCTCCAGAGCTGGATGCAGTACTCCAGGTGAGGTCTCACCTGAGTGGAGTAGAGGGGCAGAATCGCCTCCCTCGATCTGCTGGCCACACTGCTTTTGATGCAGGCTTTCTGGGCTGCAGGCATACATTGTCAACTCATGTCCAGCTTTTCATCCACCAGTACCCCCAAGTTCTCGGCAGGGCTGCTCTCAATCCCTTCATTCCCCAGCCTATATTGATACCGGGAGTTGCCTCGATCCAGGTTCAGGACCCTGCGTATGGCCTGGTTGAACTCCATGAGTCAATGCAATTGAGTCTGAAAAGAAACTGTTAAGTGGGTCAGCCAAAATGCGTACATGGCACAAGAAGCCAGAGTGTTCTTTTAGAGGTGATCTACGTGTTAATTTTGGTCCAAACACGCCAGGTCTCTTGGGTAGCTTTGTTTAAAATATTACTTTAAATGTTGGAATAATTTTAGGGGAAACAATCATAGTTTAGCTGTTAAAAATCATTCTATAAAACACTTTGCAGGGAAATTCTGGGAGAATCCAGTATTGCCTACAGTAACATCGCCAGCATCATACATAACGAAAGCAGGCTTACTGACAAGCAAGTCTTAGCAATTACTTGCTTTTCATTTGACTGGAATTTTGTGTTTGCTCACTGTTCTTACAGATGAAAATACATATTCAAGGCATTAATTGAATTGACAATTAAAAAAATTCCAATATATTTTTTTATTTCATAGTTACGTATGTTCAGTAACGTTCACAAGAACTTTGCCAAGGGAATTTGCACATAATGTTTTAATTCTGTTGTTGATGCACTTTTTTTAACTATGTCAAGATTTGGATTTTTTTCCCTATTAAGTCCCCTGTTATTCCTCCGTAGGTAAGAAATCTCTGCTACATGGTAAGCAGGAGAGAGAAACTGAAGCTGTCTCACAGTAAAGTACATGAACAGGTCTTCAATTTGCAAGTCCAGCTCATTAATCAGGAAATTGCTGCAGGTAATCATATAAATGTAAAATATTTACAAATTCTATCTATATTTAAGCTAAAAAATGTGTTCTTTTTATGTTCCTGCTTAGTGCTTTTAACACTAAATCTGCCTTTAAAATTTTTTCTTCAAGTACACAGTCAACAACAGTAGTGACACACACAAAACTCTTTAATCTCTTGAAATATTTACTTGGATATCTCTTTATTTTATGGCCGTTTCTGATATGTGCCTATTACTTATCAATCACTATAGCATCCAGAGAGCAGAACCAAGTTGTTGGTGATCTCTAGGTTTTTGTTTCCTTGGCTACTTTTTTATGGTACTGTTTCCCCACAGCAAGCTCTCTGCTGCTGCTTGGTTCTCCAGCTGAGAAGGTTTTTTGCTTGCTGTCAGTAGTGGTTCCCTCAGGCAAAAGAGAGGAGTGACTGATAGGAATCGCTGCTGTTCTCATGTTGCCTTGCATGCTTGATGAACAGCGCAAAGAGGCATTTCTTAGCCTGCCATCTGCAGTTACTCTTCTTCTTTCAAAACGAGTTTTAAGTACTCTGGTTTGTAATAGTGAATAGTAACTGCTTAGGAATGCTCATGTACCAAAACCAACTCTGCTCTTCATTTTTATAACGACTGTCTTGAAGTAAGGAACACGACATTTACAAAGAGGAAGAGTATATGTTTATGTTACAGTGCAGTTACTTTTTTTTTAATAAATTAAGATCTCTCTGTTCTTTTAAGATACATATTGTTTTTGATGACCAATTTAGAGTGAAGTCTTTTTGCTTTTTTTCTCTACTCTTGAAACATGTATAGGTTTCATTAGTACTGACAAGTTTTTTTTAAACTGTTTTAGATCAGACTCTAGTACTTTGTGGAAGCAGCAGTACTCTAAAGCACTTTGGTTTTGTGTAAATGCGTTTTATTAGAAATGTCTACTAAATTTATCTGATGTCTTTGCAAATAAAAGTGCTTTTTTAATGCTTATTAGAATAGCTTGATAGCTACTTTACAATGGTGCTGTATGCGTATAATATCATAAAGACTAATATATTGGGGTGAAAAGACTTCTAAAGCGTAGAGAATTTTATAATACAAAGCAGAGAGTTGAACTAAGTCCAAATTGAAACTCAGTTTGAAGCATTGTTTTTTCTTCATCCAAATCTGAATATGGACCTTTTTTATAGCTTTCTTGGAACTACTTCAGTCATATCTCAAAACTGGTTCAATTCACTGGCTTAAAGCCCTGTAAAAAGGGCACATTGTTGTTTTTAATGGAAATGCTAAAATGCTTACCTAAATTCTGAAACGGTGGATAATTTGGAACAGTTTTTGTTATCCCAGCTTCTCTTTAATGTCCTAAAATAATTTCACACTAATTGTTTGCAAATGCGTCTTACTGTTGAATGACCTTCTAGTGGGCTATAAAACTTGTTACAGATAACAGAATGATTACCTTCTTTTAAAAAAGCTTTTTTTTGTCTGCTCCCTCATCTCTTTCTCCTGTAGGCCATACCCTGACAAGTGCACTAGAGAACACACTGTTCTACCCACCTCCCAGGATCACCCTGAAGTTAAAAATGCCCAAATCAGCACTAGGAGATTGCAAAAATAACTCGCTGAAGCCTGGCAACAGACCGCTTTCTCCTGACAACAACAGCACTGTTTACAGCAAACGGAGCGTGCCGATGTCAAAGGAATCATTTGAAATTAAAGCAAAATCTTACTCCAGGTATCAGCATGACAGCAGAAGTAACGGGTTGCTGGCAGGGATTGGCAAGCCTAGGAGTGAGGTGAAGGATTCTGGCCCCATGCAGATGCCGGAGTTTCACCGGGGCCAGCCGTCCGGGAAGCCCTTAGCGCTCCAGGCTGCTTTGCACGGACAGTCTTCCATTGGGAATGGACGGGTGCAGCAGGAGAACTCAAGGCTGGCGGCCAAGTCCAACGGTCTGATGGGCAGGGCTGGAGACGTGAGCCAGAGAGACAGCTCCAGCCAGACGCCCTACGAACAAGAGTCCGTGCTCACGGCTCACTTGGCCAGCCAGAGCGGTTTCAGAAAATCCACCATAGAACATTTTAGCCGGTCCTTTAAAGAGGCTACCAACAGTCTCGTGAGGACCACGGAAGATCTCCGGTGCTGTGAAAAGCCAACGAGAAGACTTGCAACAAAAGATCGCTTGTGGAGCAAGCAGACACTTGAAGGTGCTCCGTACCAAGACAACGACGGGTACTGTCCTGACTTAGAGCTGAGTGACTCTGAAGCAGAAAGTGATGAAAACAAAGAGCAAGTGAGGTTAAGACGAAGTAGCTCAGAAAGAGAAAGCCCAAGTAAGGACTTTGGAAGAGATTGTCACAATAGAAACAAAAAGAATATGATTTCTCACAGTTCGGTACAAAGGTGATTAGAAGCCCCCACGGGGTAACTCAGCCTTTATGTATTCCAGTGTACCCAGTGCAAAGCTCAGCATCAAAAGGTTGCAGAAAAATAGTCCAGGACCTACGTTAGGAAGAGTTGCAGTAGGGGATGGGGGGAGGGGAGAGAAATCAGAGTAGTTTTGTTCAACTGTGAATTGGCTTGCAGTCTTCGCAAGGTCAACTGAGTTATTGCAAAGTCATGTGGAAATCGATGTCTTTTATTAGAGGGTGACATCTGGGAGAGCACGAAGCGGTTAATCTTTGTGTAAATTCAGGAAACTGCTTCCCCCTTGCCAGCTTATGTGCCAGGCAATGTGTTCATGTTACGTCAATCTTGTGGTGGTGGTCGGGTATTAAAAAAGTCCTTGCATTGCTCTAACATGGTGCAAGAGACTGCAAACGGAGACACTGACACTGCATTATTAGAGCACCTGCAGTATGGCTTTGATCCAGCAACGCACTTGCAGATTTGTTAGGGAGTTAAGCATGTGAAAAGTCCTGCTGGTTTCCCCCAGGAACATTTGTGCTCGTATCTCCGAGTGCATGCCCGGTGTGCACTGCTGGATCAGGCCCAAAGTGACTACTAAGTGATGATCCTCTTCTGCAGGAGGCTTTGAACCGCAGTGGCGTTTGCAGGCTTCTTGCGGAGGGTGGAAGCAGGCGTCGCTGGCGCTGCCAAACTCGCTGACCTCTAGATGTGCCCCCATTCCCTGCTCTTGCTGAAGGTTATGTTTCTCTTCACAATAATTTGCTTATTTTGTAAATATATAACTTCTAGTACTTCAGTTTTTTTAATCTCTGTACATAGTTGCTTGTTGGGGGATGCACTTGTAAATATTTTACCCAGCTAACAAGTACAGATGGCTAATTTTGTGGATAGTGTTTACAAAAGTAGATGTACTACTTCAAAGAAAAATGCTATTTGACACTTAAATTTAGGCAATCACCAGTGATGCCAGGTTCCTCTTGAAACTGAGATTTCATGTCCAGAGGTGTTTGTACCTGGTATTTTTAAAATAAGCTGAATTAGAAATAATTTTGTCTGAACTTTTAATGCAGGCACAAATTTTCAGCCCTAGTTGCCTGAATATGGGTGTAGGAACCTTACTTCTGACATCTAGGTCTGTAAAATTTTAGCCAGTCATCATTTGGAGTATGGTTTGGGTTTTTTTTAATTGCTGAAAATCTGTTATTTTATTAAGCTGCTTTTCAACCTCTGGACCAGTTGCTATTTCCCAAACTAAAAATTTTCTGTATGTCCGTTAAAATTAGCAGCTGTTTAGTGATTAAATTTCAGCCAGCATCGAGTAAGCAAAAAAGAAGGGGAATCCTTTTCTGTTTGTTTCAATGACAGGAGATTTTTGTTTGAATGCAAACAAACTTCTTGTTTTCCAGATGGTGGTGTGTTGATCAACAAAGTTAACTGCACTGTTTTTCTCTCAAATGCTGTACATTTCACAAATACGCAACATCCTCTGTCCCCACATCACTGGCTGAAATGGGCTGTTGGTTGTATAGGGCACCTGATACAGCTCCTTTCTTTTGAGGGTTCATTTTGTCTAGAAACAAAAGGTGTTCCCTAAAAGGTGAAGATGACTATGCAGAATCCAAACAACCACCTGTTTTACTTTGTAATCTTAATTTATTGCTTTTAGCTTGGGAAATGGCAGCAACATTTTTAGATTTGTTTTAAACTATGAAATCTCCTGTGTTGCAATAGGACTAGCACGTCAGGGGCTGGAGGACTTTTCAGTAGTGAAATAAAAAAAAAAAGTATACTTGGCAATTCTGCTCTGTTTGCTTCATGCATCTTAATTTTTTTTTTCACTTCTTGATTTTATGTATATTTGTGTAATTGATCTTTCTAGAGCTGTATCTTCAAAATTATTTCTTTTGGTGTAAATATGCAATAGCGGTTTAGGTTTCCACATATTTTATTTTAATGGGAAATGCTTTGTGTTCTAAGCCATGGGTCATTCAGAAGAAGTAAACAAATGTCTCTTCATTTGTATTCCAGTTCTGATTCTCTTAGTTCTCCTTCAATATTTATTAGTAATCCTCTCTTGCTGGTCATGAAATTTTATGAAGCTTGTATTGGGAACACTTATCTGGGACGTCAGCAAAGCGTTCATGTTATTTCGTGGCCGGAAGCCTATGACAGAAGGGAGGGAAAATGGTGCTTCAGCAAAACTCAGTGTTTCTGCTCTTCTGGGGTTATTAATTCGGTTGTTTCCAGTCTGGGCAATGGTTTTGCTAATTTTTACATGATTTTAATAGATATATGAAGGAGCCCTTGGTTATGTAGTTCTCAAGTATTGTCCCCAAAGTGCATTTGCTAGTTTTTATTGTGTGTTCGGTGGCTAACTGTTTGAAGTATTACCTCTTAACCTTATTTGTCAAATTTTTTTTGTGTTTTTGCATTTTGTTTTATATATATAAATATATATATATTCAATTTTCCAAGATGGAATCGGTCTTTTTCAGATGTCCCCTTTTTACAAGTACTTTTTCATTAAATTATGAAACTGCTAACAGTATTTTCATTTGTTGTGATTTATTCAGGACCCTCTGTGTCTGGCAGGTTGTTAAACTCATCAGTCTAACAGCGGTACTGTGTCCATCAGGAGTAAATTATTTCTGCAGATTTGGCAATACTTTAACAAGTTCAAGCATTGAGGAAAACCTTTCTCCTTCAGCCTCCCAAAAAAAGAGTAGCTGAACACTAATTTGCTGTGTATAGCAAATAGTCCAAGCCTGGCTTTTGTTTCTGCCTAGCTGAGCAAATGTAACAGACCATTTGCTGCCCTGGTCTCACTTTTTAATATATTTGCTTATGCTTTAGTATGACTGTTTTTCCCTGGTTGGACAAATTAAGTTATAGAGGAAGAGCCATGGCCAGGCCTTCTGTCTCATCCCTCTTCTTGTACACTCACACACACGCACAAATGAAGACTTAACAGCCAGCTATTGCTGTGTGTGTGCAAAGGACAAGTCAGTGCAAGGAAGTTCCCAGGTTGGTGTTTTATGTTGGTTTTGTGTGACTTGTTGCTGTAGTTCCCCCTGCTCCCACAGGCCGGTGCTGTGATATACCTTGCTGGCAGAGAGGAGCTGCTGCCTGCACCAGAGCCGGGGGAGAAGGTGAAAAAGAGGAGGAAGATGGAGAGAAAGGAGCAGGTGTAGCTGCACAACCCATCCAGTAGCATCCCTCCTGCTCCGACGCGAAAGCATCCCTCCTGCCCTGATCAGCTTGGTAGCTGGCAGCGTTCAAGAGGGACTGGGGGTTTGCAATCTGTGTGTTGGGAGGCAGCAGTGACCCTCCTCCCTGTCGGGCAGGGGCAGTGAGCTGTGAGCTGAGCGGCCAATGTGCTTGTGGCCTGGCATTGCGGGCAGGAGTGGCTGAGCTGGTGGCTCCAGGCAGGCCGGGAGCAGAGCTGGAGGTGGGTTGGGGGAAGTGGAACAAGAAGTACCTCAGCTGAAAAGAAAAAAGGAGGGAAAAAAAAAAAAAGGAAAAAGGCAGTAAAGGTGCATACAGAAGAGAGGAAAAATCAGCACTAGGAAGAAGCAGTAAGTGATGGATTGTCAGCTGTTTTTCAGGACCAGGATTTCTCCTTCCCTAAAGGCATTCTTGCAACAGATTCCAGCAACAGGCTTCCTTTTTGTGACTTTCTGACTGGCAGCCTCCCATTCCCTTTGCAAGCACAGGCTGCTTGTGGCTGGGATGTGGGAAGGACAGGGCCAAGGAAGGAAATTGGTATCCTCATTATTTTGGAAACAGCTGCTATTGTTTGTAGAGTCTTTACAAATAAGTAAGTGGTTACTTGTTGACGATACCTGGGCCAAGCTCTCACAAGCACTAATAGGGTCTGTGTGGTGATTCCCAGCACCATCATTTCTGCATTTATGCCTTTGTCCAAAGAGAAATGTTTCTCAGCTATAACTTGCCTGTGTCATTTGTAGAGTGTTTTCTTTGCATCACGAATCACAGTCCATAGAAAGAGGAATTACAAATGTTTAACTATTAAAAATAAGCCTGAAACGTTCACTTGATTACGATGTGGTACCTCGCTGATGACGAGGCCTAGGCATCCGGGCTGTCCTGCAGACACACGATGTGTATCTGATATTTGGGAGGGGCTGAGCCTTGCCGAGTGTTCAAAGCCTGCCTCTGTGAGCGGCAGAGATCATCCAGCGAAACCAGTCATTTTGATCGTAATGAATTTTGATGATCCCGGTACTCGTGAAGGTTTAGCACTGCAGGGAATTGACACATCTATTGGGAAAACATGCTTTTGATGTGAATTAATGAAGCTGCTTGCACAACCTGGGAGCTTGGCATGCAAGGGAAAAAGACTGGGGAAGGGCAGACAGAAAACAATGGAGTGCCTCGATGCTGCTGCTTCAGGAAGGCATGAAGACTCAGACTTCTGGGTTCTGGTTTCATGAGAGATGCCTGTCTGCTGCTGCTTCTGGATCTTCCTTTATACCATCTTCGTGGCTGAACAGGCTTTTGCTCTTCTTGGGGTGCAATTCTGCAACATTACCCCTCTTGCAGAGACCATCCTGGGATAACTGCTCCTGGGCTCCACTCCTAACCAGGTCAGCACATCTGACAACTGCTGGACTCTTCTGGAGCGATGTGATGGAAATGGGTTACAGTGGCTACGAGCACAGCTTTCTGAAACAAAATGTTACATCGCAGTCGGGTAAGTTGTTTGAAAGTAGCAGATGTGCAGGACTGTTTCTGTTCCTCAGGTTAACCCCTCTGCACATAGCTCGGATAAGTTTGCGTGACTACATTGTTGTGTAAGGAGAAGCAGCCTCGGATATTTGCCCATTAGTTTCCCTGCCTCTGTGAGTACAGCTTCCAGATAATCTTTGTCTTTCTCCAGTAGGCTGCTTTTGGCTGGGACTACCTCCTGGATCCACCTTGCCCTGCCCTTTCCCTGGGACTCTTGTCTTTTGTTTCAGGCTGGGCAGACCCTTCCCATGGCTTTCTCAGCAGCCCTGGAGCTGGGTATCTGCCTCGCCTAGGCTGCCTTATCTGAGACATTGTTTTAAATCTCTGGGTAGGCTCTGTAATGACACCTTTATGGTTTCTTCTGACTTAACCCTCCTGCAGACATTTTTTCTGGTTTCTGTTGTTTTTCCCCAGGTGCTGCTCCACCCGCCCTCACCCCGGGGAAGAGCACTGGGCGAGGCAGGGACAGGAGGTGTATTTTGACAGAGTGCCATAACAGCTCTGGAGATACTCTGCGGGCCAAATCGGTGGGCCAGTGACCTGAGGAAGAATTTCAAACCTAAAACCACGGCAACATATAAATGAAGGTGCCTTCAAGTAACCTCCTGGTCTTATGAAAGCCTTGGAGCTTGCGATAGACATCGAGATACACCATTCTTCTTATTTTCTGTGGTCTCAGCAACCACAAGAAGTCCACTGGGGTAGTACCTATTAAAAAAAAAAAAGTGTTATGTGCCATTTGGGGAAATGGCTCTGGTTATACCCTTGGAAGTGCAGGCCCTAGTGAGAGAATGAGATAGCTGGGGGGGGGGGGAACCCTAAACTATCCCACCCACTTCACCTGAAGCCACAGTGTCTGATTGCATTCCTTTGTAGTTCATCTCTCCTATCTCAGAAGGGTGGTGCAGAGTAGTTTGGGAACCCCTGCCCTGGCATCACTGGCATTTTAGGCGCCATTTGCATCTGATTGAATGGAGCCAGACCAAAGTAGCTCGGCTCCTTCAAAACTGATGGCTCAACCATTGTTCTGTTATCTCCTCTAGAATGCAGTAGGGGCATTGCCCTCCCTTCTCCCTTCTGATTATTCCTTGACAGCCAGCCAGCCCTCTCTCCTGGCTTAAGGAAGCACAGAGGCCAAAAGCTGGATGAGCCAGGTGATGCAGAATATCCACAATCAAGTTATAGTTTACACTCTTTATGAATGCCTAATGCAGAAAGCAGACTTCTCTCAAATTGTCTGGTTGAATATGCTGAATTAAGCTCAGAGCAGTCGTCCCAAACCTGCGGTTAATTTGACGTTTGCTTCTGATTTAGGCCTGAAGAAGGGCTTTGCGTGCCTGAAAGCCGCAAACACTGAAAGCACTGTTGTTAAATCAGCTACTTGAATGAAAGATGCTGCCTTTCCCTGAAGTCCTGGCTCCCTTGCACAGCCTCCGTTGTGGCTATAATTTTGCAGCTGCTGTAGCATATATCAATGCTCTTTTTTTTCTTTTTTCTTTTTTTTTTCTTTTTATCCTGAGGCAAGCGAAATGCAAATCTGGATCACTGTGGGGTCCAACGAGCAGAAGAGTAAGGCATTAATGAAAAATTACTTGGCTGTGCTCCACTGAAGAAGGTTTGCCCTTTCTGAAGCGCCCCATTCCCCCGCTGCTCCGAGTGCAGAGCAGAGGGCTGGGAAGGCACAGGCTGGACTTTGTGAGGCAGCTTGAGGTGGCAGGAACTAGCGCTTGCAGGTGCTCCCATGGCAAAAAAGTTGGGAGGTGCACGTGTGATGGTGTGAGGGGTCTTTGTGAAACACTTGAGAATCTGGCTGCACTGGGAAGGGCTATAATAACATGTCTGCTTATAGCGCTGCCTTCTTAGGTGTGAGATGCTTTTTCATAAGACTGTAGACAGTATATAAGAAATTATGCTGAAAGAAGTCTGTGTAATAACCTGTAGTAAGTAGAGGGTAGCGTTGCCGGTTCTCTGAGAGAAACTGGACTTTTAAGGCTAAATGCTTTGGTATGACTTTTCAGTAATTTGGTGCAGTCCTTTTTAGAAAAGTCCCCATTTGAGATCCTTAATCCATTCTGCATTAACGTCTGTGACAGTGTGACAGCAATGTGACTTGATGTAACACAAATTAATCAATGGGCACAAGTCTGCTGTTTAGCACCTTTGTGCCACCTTCCCCCAAGGAGACGTTTGCAAAGCAGGAAAACAGTGTACTTTGGCAAATGTTCGAACTGTTGGAGTATTTAAATACATGACTCTGATCATCCGGACTAGTAAACCGTTGAGACTTCTCAGCAGGTTGATCTCTCCTGGACCTACTTGTTGCTTACTAACAAATAAAAGCCTGATCCGGATGCACAAGTCAATTCCAAGAACTATACTTGGCTGAAAATAAGTGCATGGCAGTGCCAACGCTTGCTTTGCAGCCAACTGATTGCTGTGACCGATCTAATATTTCTACCTCTGCTCTTGCTTGGTGTTGGGTTTTTTGTTTTGGTGGTGTATCCATCACCGTGCCCACCCCCCCAAAAATAAGCAGTATTATCTGCTAGTGGTAAATTCCCACATGCTTACTGTGCTTGCCCTAATGGATGTAACAGCAGAGTAGGTTTACACTGAGGCAGTGGATCTTCGGGCTCTAGTGCCCTTGGTGCGGTCTCCACTCTCGGCTACACCTTGCCCAGCTGCGGAGGAGGCCTGGCAGACTCCCTTTGTGTGGTCCTTGAAGGCAGCTGTAAGATCTGGACTTCTGATATACTGCACTTGCACTATGTACCAGGCATGGATAAGGCCTGCAGCCCTCCCACCTTCAAGCAGGGAGGAGGACTAACGTAGAAAGAAGTAAAAGATGACTAAAGGTGGAAAAAAAAAGACAAAGATGGCTCTAAAGATGAAGAAGTGACAGGATCAGGCTCATAAAAAGGAGAGAGGAACAATTGCAACCTTCCAGGAACCAACATAAGAAAAAACTGTTTTCTTTTTATAAGCGCTGAAATCTTCCAGTCCCCCTTCTTGCTTGCAGGTCTTATGGGTGGGGGGATTTTTCCAGTTCTGTGGCACACTGGGCTGTTCTCCAGAACTGCCGAGCATTTCCTGACCGGTGAGAAGGGTAATGGCTTGTGGCAGGCTCAGGGAACCTGTAGGCTTGGGTGAGTGCTGTGACTTCACCTTACAGGGCCTCCCGCGTTGCAGATCTACTCCTTCTGCTCTTAGTGATCGCGGTAACACAATTCCCCTTCCCCTGCTCCCTGCAAAGCCGGAGGAGTAAGTGTGCAGTGTGCCCTACCATGTGAAATGAATGCTGGGCCACCAGACACTTCCTTTGGAAGCCACAAGGGCACTATGTGTGCTCCCTGTCACTGGCATTTGGAGGCTGTGGAGTGGTCGTGGCTGTGATACAGCAGTGGGAAGTTCCCAGCGGGGAGACCGTATGGCAGCACCACCTTTGGCAGCCACCTTCCCGGCTCTCCTCTCTCCCCTGGTGAACTTGTAGCGGCAGAAGACTTCAGCTGATGCTCTCTGTGAAGGCACCCCCCCATGAATTCCTCCCTGCTCCACTTTTCAGCAAGCCTGGATTAGCCATTACAGAAAAGACAAAGCAGGAGTACTGTCCCGTGTAACTAGAGATCCAAGTTCAAAATATTTGGCACTTCAGAAGATGACCAGAGTTTGTGGTCCAGAGACGACCCAGTGCTCGCAGAAGCTGTTAATTTTCTCCCAAGGTGTGTGCCAACACACAGCTTGTTTTGATGCCTCCAAACCACGCTGGCAAATGCCTTAGTCAGCAAGGAGCATAGCGACTGGCCAGGTGGGTTGAGTGTGTGAGTACCTCCTGCTGCTGAATTCAATAAGCTGCTGTGTTGGCCATGTATCACAAATGGCCTTGGAGTGTGCAAGGACAGTGGGAAAGCAGCAAATGTGGCTGAGCTTTGTAAAAAGCAACAATTATGTTTCACTGTACTTACAAATTCTCAATGAATTCTTTGCGTACTTTCAAATTTTAAACCTCTGGATCTTCTTTCTTTGTTGTAAAATGTATGAAAGAAACAGAGCTACTGTGGAACTTTTTTTTCTGGATGTTTGTTTTCTGTTGTTGGCAGCCACTAATAACTCACTTGACTCAGCTCTGAGATGAAATCCTGCAGTTTGTTGTATGGCACCATGGTGGGGGCCAAAAGAGAAAATTCAATGCTAAGCATTGAAGTAATGCTATGTAAGCCTGTAAAATAAAAGCCTGACTGCTCAGGTAAGGTGATATTCAGTTAAGTATCACATTAGTAGTCCATCGAGGGAAGCCTGCAAGAAGTATGTGTTGGTAAGGACGTGTAGCCCATGAACTTTCCAAATACACCACCAGAAGGAAAAGAAGGTGACCAAATGAAGTCTGGGGTGTCAGCACCTGCTGAATGAATAAAGGTAATCCAGCAAAAATGCTGGACAGGAGATAATTTCCTGTAGCAAGGTGCATAATAAGGAACAGACAAAATCCGTAACATGAGCTGTGAGGGGGCTGCCCGGTAGAAGACCCCAGTGGGTGCTGTGCGATCACCACTGTGCAGCGCTGCGCTGCGCCCCTTGAATCAAGGGGCTGCTAAAAGCATGAGCTGGAAACAAGAGCCTGGCTGGGGAAGAGAGGCAGGTTTTGGAGCAGCCACGTTTAATGCTGGTTCATGGGGACACAGCAGTGAGCCAGCCGGCGCCTACCTGGTGCACCCCGGAGAAGACGTGTGAGATGCTGAGCAGCAAGACCGAAGTAATTTTTATATCATGGATCCCTATGGGGATGACCGAATCCAAGTCAAAAGGCAAATTGTCGTGGGATGCTGATGGGAAGAGCTGGCCTGGGAGCCGCAGCGGCCATAGCACAGAGTCAGGCAGGCGTGATGGGGAACTGCATGTGGAAACTCTGATGCTAGCCCTTGGCCTTGTGCCTGTGGTAGTTTCTGAGGCTTTACAGTGAGGGTGGCGAAGGAGGGCTTGGTGCGCTGAAGGCCCCGGATTTCTGGATGACCGGGAGAACGTTGCAGGAGCTGTGGAGAACGATCCCTAGTGCTGGAAGTCAGGGCGCCACAGCCCAGCAGACACTTAAACCACCGCAGGGAGAAGGCACGCCGAACCCAGGCCTTTCGGAAACCGACCTCTCCAGGGAGCAGAGAAACTTGGCCACGGCGGAGAGCCATCCCTTCTCCCTCTTCTTCCTCCCTGCAGCTGTGGGAGCGGGGAGCCCAGCCACCCCCGCCCCGGCTCCACAACCCCTGATGGCCGTGGAGAGCTGCCCACAGGCCGGGCTCGGGCCCAGCCTCAGAGGCCCCGGGCGGGGCGGGGGGAGAAAGGGGGCCGCCCCTGGCGAGGGCACCCGAGGCCCGGCTATCACCGGCCCCTCAGCCCGGCGGGGGGCGGCCGCCTCCTCTCTCCCCTCCCCGCTATAAGAGCGGCGCCGGCGGCGGGCCGGGACCTCCGGCTGCGCTGCTGGAAACAGGTAGGGCCGGCGAGGGGTGGGTGTGTGTCTGTGTGTGTTTTATTATTATTACTCTGCTCTTTCATGTGTATATATGTGTGTGTGTGTTTAAATTACACCGTCCCGCGCACGGCAGCAACGCCGCCGCCGCCGCGGGAGCTGCGCCTGAGCAGCCGGGCGTGAGGGGGGGGGCGGGCGGGCCGGGCCTTTCCCGCNGGCGGCAGGCCGGGCAGCGCACCCACCCACCGGCCGGCCCCAGGCGCCCTCCCGCCCCCGCGGCGGGCCGGGCCGCGCCGCGCTCTCCGCAGGCTGTGTGAGGGGAACTGAGGGACAGACGGACACACAGGCGTTGCTGGACGTGCGAGAGGCGTTAACTGACGTTTCCCCACAGGCATGTCCTCGGTGAAGATCGAGTGCGTTGCCAGCGAGGGCTACCGCATCGGGGAGTCGCCCGTCTGGGACGAGCAGGAGAGCGCGCTCCTCTACGTGGACATCACCGGGAGGAAGGTGTGCCGCTGGAGCTCGCTCACCAAGCAGGTGCAGGCCATCGCTGTGGGTAAGGAACGGCCCCCAAAAACCCTCTGCTGAACGTCAGGGTGGTGCCTTCTGAGCTGGTACCGCGGGTGATGCTGGATGGGGATCATCTGCTGGCGCGAGGAGAGCTCTCCCCAAAACTTGGCCATCGAAGGCCGGAGAGGACCCCGAGGCTCGCGCTGCGTGCAGAAACTTAATAACAGCGACTGGCCAGACTGTCCTGAGGACTTTTCTTAAGGTTTTGTGCTGTTGGATTACATTTGATCTATTCCTCTTTCCTGTAAATTGTTCACAACCGGCTCTCTTCTGCTCCCGCTGTGTCCCAGGGGTGTTAGGGTCACCAAGGCTCTTCTTCTCTGGTGTTGATGTCTGTGGGAGCTTTGTTACTGATTTGAATGAGCAGTGCCCATGACGTTTCCTTTATTAGAAGAAAATTTCCCATAGCGCTTTAAGAAGGTGATTTTTTTTTTTTTTAAGGTAATGGTGTCACCAGCTAGAGTCTCAATAGTTTTAAGTATTTATTCCAGACAGGAAGAGATGTGCTAACTCTCATAAAAAAAAGAGTTGCAGATTTACTTCTGGATGTGATAATGTAAATATTTGTCTGTCTGAAGACAGCTTCTTAAATGGTTTAAGTACGCATATTTATTACTTCCTTGTGTCCAGTAACACTTGGTGAAAATCACTTACTTTTGCCCACCTGTAAGCTATTCACATTATTTGCAATAAATTAATCTGGGCTTATCTGCCCTTCAAATTACTGTAGTTACTGGTTTTAAGATGAGAGAAGGCCTGATACTAATTTTGGAAATACTGCTTCCCAAACTTACTTCGCTTACTTCCTTTTACCTTAGCTGAGGGACTGTGCTTCTCCCTGCCTCCCCCCCCCAAGCCTGGACCTACTCTCAAAAGGGCAATCTTTTATGTGTGGCCTGTCTGGAGATGTAGAAGGCATAGTAGCTGAAGTAGCTACTTTTTTTTTTTTTTTTAACTTCCTTCTGTTTCCTTTGTTTAGTAATAAAATAGTTATAATTAATAGCTGAGCCTTTGGGAATACCATGATTAAAAGACCAAAAAAAACCCCAAACACCCAAAGAGTGCCTTGTGATTAAAGTAGCGGGTTGATGTCCAAAGTGGAAACGGAGAAAGAAATGACTCATTACTGAAGCTTATAGAGAATTACAACCACCCCACACTTAGCAACAACTTCAAATGCCCTTTTCAACTCCACAGGGAAAACACCACTACACGCATAACTGTGCCCAGGGGGGAGACCTTATGGTCAGTTTTCTGTTTGGCATAAAATGATGTTGCAAATAAATCAGTTCTGTGGATGCTGTTTAACAAAGGCCTCCAGGGTGGCTGTGGACTGAGCCGGGTGCAAGGGCTAATGCAGCCTGCGCTGTATTTGTGCAGTGAACAGTGGTAGGCTGGCTGTGGCCCCCTCGCTAGCCTGATGCACCCCTTTCCCCTGGGGTGCATTGTTGGGAAGGTATGGGGTCGTTCTTGTGGCTGGGGCACCGATGCCTCCAGGGACAGGCAGGCAGGGGTATACAGGCTGCTGTGCTTGGGATCTGCTCCCCCCATAGTGGGAGGGAGGGAGGCCCTGGGGGCTGCACGGGTGGAAGGGCTCCTGTGGCCCGTGGCCCCGGCTGTTTCACTGAGAGAGTGGGGAGTTGCCTTCCCACACTCTGCTGGCAAAGCTCCTGCTGCCAGGCAGAAAAGCGCTTTTATTGGCGTGGTTACCAGCAATCAGGAGAGCAGCAAAATTACTTCCTTTGGTGGGTGCCACGCACCCCTCAACCTCTCCGTGCTGGCACTGGAAGAAGTATCATCCACTCGCCCAGCATAGATGAGCCCATACCACCACCAGTACAGTCACAGGGCTTTAGGTGAAGGAGTTGCTCAAGTTGAGCTTGCAATCAGGCGTGCAACTCAGGTGTTGGGGGAAATAGCATTTGGATTTCTGGCATGTTGGTACCACTGAAGGGGCTGCAAAGGAAAGGGGCGTCCTGAGCCAAGCACAAGCAGCCAGAAAGGAGTAGCTCCTCTTGGCAGCAGTAGTGGCTGGTGGCGGTTATAAGTGTTTGTGAAACTATTACCTAATTATATCTCTGCAAAGCTATAAATACAAGGAATGTTTTATTTTTAAATTAGAGAGTTGGCAATTAGTCCCATGCATATTGTCCCAGGCTTTATTGCTCTGTTTAAAGTTATTATTCCTTATATTGTGTCTGATTGTAGGCTTTTACAGAAATGTTATCTTCACACTCATTTCTCTGTTTCTTTACTAATTCCTTTATAATAACCTGCAATTGAGGTTTTACTGCATAATAACTCAAATGAGTGTAAACTAACCATGGAGTATTTACTAATTTTCTGTTTTGCTTTAACTCTTGGAAAGCTCTGCCACTCCTTGGTGTGTTTTTGGTGCTGCTGGAGGCATGTCTGAACTGCACAGCAGAGTGTGGTGCAGGGGGGTGGCTCTCCTGCCCAGCGTGACCTGTCCCAGTGCGGAGATACTTTCTGTCTCCAGGAGTTACGACTGAACGGCCGTGCAGAGCTGATTTACCCAAGAGCTGGGCTAAACAAACACAGTTGCTCCAGAGCTCTTGTGGCAATCAATTTTTCCCCTGGGGAGGGGGGGAACCCACACAGTAACCTGTCGTAAAAAGTATACATGCCTGTATGTATCTCCCTTTTTACGCTGTTTTGTTGGGGTTTTTTTAAAGCACCTAGCAGAACCAGGTGCTGGTAATGATTATTGCTCCTGGGAGCATTGGTAATACTCGAGTTCCCTGAGTTGATGTCTCAAACCAGTGATTCGCTTCGTAGCCGCTTTCTGTATGCATTAAGTATGCCTTCTTCGCATGAAAGAATCTATTTATGTATTTAAACATCAGTTTTGTTGGTAGAAAAGTAGGTTGTTTCTCTTGCCTGTGGTCTTACTGAGTTCGCTGTGACTGCTCGCGTGTCTAAAGTGGGCAGAAAAGAAATGTCTCCGCATAGCACATAACCTCTTTTCCATTTCACCCTGTTTCTAGATGCTCCTGTGAGCTCGGTGGCTCTCCGTAAATCTGGGGATTATGTCATCACCCTGGGAACCAGGTTTGCTGCTTTGAAATGGAAAGAGCAGCTGGTAACCACCATTACTCATGTGGACAAGGATAAGCCAAACAACCGATTCAATGATGGAAAAGTGGATCCTGCAGGGCGGTATTTTGCAGGTATGCTGCAGGCGGTTCCTTCCTTCTGCTGCTGCATTAGGTTTTGGTGACAACATGCAGCGATCAGTTGTAGATGCAGCAAGTGTTCATTTGTAGTTAAATGGTGGGGACTTTTTATTGTTGTATTCAAGGAGAGTTTAATCCCATTTACAAATCTATTTGTATCACCTGGAGACCATCTTATCAGGATTTTTTTTTAAAAAAGAGGCCCACTATTCAGAGCCAGCCTAGTTAAAAACACTGGCCTTGTGTCCACCCTGTTGGCATGCTTGTTTTGAATGCTGGCAGAGTGCCAATAGAAAATACTTTTCCAGCTAGAAATTTATGATATTGTGGGGTTTGTTCTTCATAAATCAGAATTTTATAGATGGCATTTCCAAAACCTATGTGACTGTTCAGCCTGGAGAAGGCTCAGGGGGATCTTATCCATGTATATAAGTACCTGATGGGGGATGGAGCAAAGAAGACAGAGCCCAGCTCTGCTCAGTGGTGCCCAGTGACAGGACCAGAGGCAGTGGGCACAAACTGAAATTCAGGAAATTCTGTTTAAACATAAGAAAACTCTTTTACTGAGGATGGTCCAACAGTGGAACAGGTTGCCTAGAAAGGCTGTGGAGTCTCCATCCGTGGAGATCTTCAAGACACAATGCTGGCCTGGGCCACCTGTGGTGGCTGACCCTGCTTTGAGCAGTGGGTGGGCTCGGATGATCTCCAGAAGTGCCCTCCAGCCTCAGCTGTCTCGTGATCCTGTCCTCCTGGCTTTTAAAATACTATTCTGTGCATCTGCCCTGTAGTTGGGTCCCCAGACTTATCTTAACTTGCTTTTACCCGGCCTCTCAAGAACTAGTATCAGCTGCCAACTTCGAGCCACAATGATGAGATTTGGGGTTGAAAAGGGTTTAGTAAGATTTGTTCTGAGGGAGGAGGAAATTTTTTTTTTCCCAGTCTGTCTGCTATACACGACTTTAAGATTTGTGGGAAGTTTGAATGCTGTTCGCATCTTTCTTAATATTTGAGTGTCTGAATAAAACGTTTAGCAGAAATCACGCTGCGCACCATTTCTGCCACAGTTCAACAAAAAAAAACCCCAAAGGCTGTGTTTTGTCATCTTCTGCTAGAAACAAGCACTTTTGAAATCTACCTTTCTCTTTTAACTCAGTTTCTTCCCCAAATTTCTGAAGCCCCCACACTGCTCCCATCTACTTTGGCAGTGTGGTCATATTCATAGCGAGGGGCTGCCATCAAACCTGGGGGGAGAGCCTGTTTGGTCTGAATCTGCTTTTTCCTCTTTGGCTCTGCACAGGTACGATGGCTGAGGAGATTCGACCTGCTGTGCTGGAAAGACGCCAGGGCTCTCTGTATACACTCTTCTCTGACCTCTCAGTGGTGAAGCACTTTGATCAGGTGGACATTTCTAATGGGCTGGACTGGTCACTGGATCACAAAACCTTCTTTTACATTGACAGTTTGTCCTACTCAGTGGATGCCTTCGATTATGACCTGCAAACTGGAAAAATTGGTATGAATTGTGGTACTCTAAAATAATTGTTTGTGACTAAAGATTGTGATGTTTGTTTCCATTCTGGTTATTATGCAGAGATGGTCATAGCTTTGGGAGCGCTTCTTCAGAAACCTTTTTGGAACAAAACAACAGAAGCCATATTAACATCCATCTGCGCCTGTCTAGGCTCCTAGCTCAAACTAGTCAGAGGCTGTCGGTAATGTTATAAAGTATTTAAATTGCATGGCAGAGTTTGAGTAGTAATCTGGACTAGTGTTACTAAACACAATGCATATCTGATCTTCCTGTGTAAAAAGGGCTAAGTGTTTCTTGTATGGCTAGATTTTTGTGGCTGTGTGTTTCTTATTACTGACAGCATAGGCAAAGTAACAGAAAGTTTGTAGCCTTCTGCAAAACCTCTGTGAGCTTCTCTAGATTTTTTTTTTCATCCTGTTTTGTTTTTTAAAATATAAGCTCTTAGATGAAGATTTTGCAGACAGAGCTAAGCAACAACTGGAAAGCAGTAACTCAAAACTCTTCTTCCTTCATTTATTTAAAACAAAACAAAACAACCGCTTGAGGGCTTCTACAAGCTTGGGCAAAAAATTCCAGTGACTTGGACTAATAATTTGCTTTTGAGTACATGGACTGCAGTTTTTTGCTTTAAAAGAACCCAGTCAATTTGATATTTAGTTTTAAAACTGTAAGTTTAAAGTCTTTTTAGGTGTAGCATCTTGTCCCAGTGTCTCTCTGCTGTGGCTTACAATTGAATTTTTCTTTAGGAAATAGGGTGGTTCTCTCTCTCTCACCCACGCTCTCTCCCTCTCCTTCTGTGGGCAGTCTGACAATCCCCAGGAGCACAAAGGAAACTCATTAAAAATATTGCTACATATGAGAAACATTGAAGTTGTCAGAGCATAAAATAAACAATGTTGGAAAGTTGGTTTTAGTTTTCTGTAATAACAGTGGATAAACGTTCAGATAGAATTGTTTGTTTTTAGGTTGACAGTATGCCTTTGAAGTTGATGCTTTTCCTAACTCTGTGTTTATATAAACTCTCAGTTTATATATCTGAAGGTCAGTTTTGTGTTGGAACAGTGATTATTGGCACGTTCCAGCAATCTGTTTGAAAAGTCTCCAGTTCTCTGACTGGAAGTGACCCATACTTGAAATGAGCCAAGCTGCTTTTAGAACAATTAATTAATTTTCTGAATATATATAAAAAACATTAATTTATTCAATTATTCATTTAATATTGTAAGTAAAGGAGCATGAGTGGTGCACTAGAAAAGAACACCAGAAAAAAGGATTACACTTTCAATGGATAGAAACTGATCTACAGGCTTTCACACTGAGAAACAACTGTCTCAGGAAACAAAAAGGGCAGCAGACACGATCTATTTCTTTCATACCAAAGAACTCAGGGCTTCAGCCCAGCTTTTGAAAATAATAGGATGAATAATAACTCTGCTGGGCTGTGACTGATAAAAATTTTAACAACTGTCTCACTTAGTTTTGCTGTGTTTTTTCTGCCCTGCAGGCAACCGTAGGAGTATATACAAACTGGAAAAAGAGGAAAGCATTCCTGATGGGATGTGCATTGATACAGAAGGCAAACTCTGGGTAGCTTGTTATGATGGTGGGAGAGTGATTCGTCTTGACCCTGAGACAGGTAAGTTGTTGCAAAGGGTGGACTGGACTCCTCTGTTCAAAAAAAAAAAGAAGAAACAAAAGCAAAGAATGAGAGGGGTTGTTTTTAGCCCCTCACNCACAGAAATGTCCCCTCCTTTTAAAAACATCCTTTTTTTTTTTTTTTCAAAGCAATTATATGTCCCTGCTTTCACAAGTTAGCTTTGTAAATAAGTCTCCTTTGTTCCCAGCTTTTGTTGTGTTGGAGAAGGTAAAGTTGTGAGGATATTACCATCATACTTGCAAATTGTTTGAGTTAGCATCTTCTTGCATCCTCCAAACTTAAGATCAGTCTACTGAGGTTAATACAAGTTCCACATGACACTGAAGCCAGCAACATTTTTTTGTTGTTGAAAATTATTTGCACGATAAATTTTGCAATTGAAATAATAAAAAATATTTAATGAATTCCACAGCATTTTATCATTCCCATATAACATCTTGGGTGTGCCCATTGTCTGAGCCTGTCATTCATTGCTACTCTCATTTGGACTTTGGTGGTCTGCCAGGCATGATTTAGCCTGAGTAAAAACCACGTGTAAAGCACTTCTGAGAGACTGAACCAAACTCTCTGCAAGGGCCCAGTGGGTGAGAATGGGAGCATGATTTTGACAGATCCCAGACAGCACAGGTTTGCATAATGCAGCATAGGAGCAGCTGCACTGGTTTGCATCTGGGATCTCTTGAACCCAGGTCCAGCCCTAACAGAAATCTAGGGGTTTTGTGGGGCTGCAGATGCAGGGATGCGGGCGTCCCTTGACACATGCCTTCTCCACAGCGCACAGCAGACCCTGGCGCACACGTGCACCAGGTGGGTCAGGTTGCAGCCTCTCTTCTGACTCTGTTGAAACCTCTTACTTGAGGCTCAAGCTGTGCTTTTCACCTCACCTTTTGATTTGTACCCATCCAAGATCTTGCCAACCTGTGGAACTTCCTCCTGTCCTGCAGAGTCTGCACGCCAACCCTAGGAGGAGGAAGCTCCAGCTGGGAGATCCCAGCAGCTCTGGGACCTGTTTTGGTCGCACATCCTCCCCTTTTGGTGGACAGAGCACTCCTTCGTGACCTCCACCAGAATACCCTTCTGGAGCAGTAGACTCTACCATTTTTCCTCTCTGTTTCCCTGTTGCTACCTTTTTTCTCCCTGGCCTTCACCTTCTTCCTTAGAGGAAAGCTACTGGGAATAGTGTCCATAAGCAGATGCATAGGGAGACTGTGAGAAAAGGGAAAGCAGAGTACATATCCCTAATGCATTTCCAGCCTCCATCTATGCTGAGCTCAGGGTCTTTCAGATTTCTCTCCTCGCCCGTGTAAAACTCCCAGCACCCTCAGCGAACCGTAGCAAGAAGTTTCACAAGTGAAGTGTCCACGTCAAAAAGAGCCACCTTCTTTGGGAATATCTCATGCTTTTCTGCCCTCTCTGCGCTATCGTTTTAAAGTAATATTGGAGATCTGCAATTTTCTGAATTCTGAGTGAATTGTAACTCTTTAGGGAGAGGACCTGGACAGGTTTGAAGATAGCTCCATGAACGCCTCTCTTTTGATGGACAATAGCTATTAAGTGTGGCTTGAATGACTGTCAGCCAGTTGCAGATACATCCGGTGATAAAGAGCTTATCTAAAGCATGTGAGGGGGATTTTTAGGTTTCACTGGTAGCAAAACTTGGACTGCATTTTTTTGGGATGGGTGAGGAAACCTGTTTATTTGGCATCTCTTCTAAATGAAGGTTATGAGGTTCAGAATGAAACAGCTTTTCAGGACTAGGCTTCTTTAGCCAAGGTAGCTGCTGCCTTTAGATTCGGGNTAACTCCATGAACGCCTCTCTTTTGATGGACAATAGCTATTAAGTGTGGCTTGAATGACTGTCAGCCAGTTGCAGATACATCCAGTGATAAAGAGCTTATCTAAAGCACGTGAGGGGGATTTTCAGGTTTCACTGATAGCAAAACTTGGACTGCATTTTTTGGGGGATGGGTGAGGAAACCTGTTTATTTGGCATCTCTTCTAAATGAAGGTTTTGAGGTTCAGAATGAAACAGCTTTTCAGGACTAGGCTTCTTTAGCCAAGGTAGCTGCTGCCTTTAGATTCGGGATACGCTATATGGAAAGGTTTGTGATGACTGATCCCACCAGGTGCGCAAAGGGCTCGAAGAGGATATCTAACTTATGCATTGCCAAATCTTGTCATACCTTCCAGTCACTTAGGGACCTGCTAGGTTTATGCAATCATGCCATTTAATTAGGATCTAAATATTTTACAGTTCTTTTTAATGAATGTATTTTATATCCTTTGGTTGTACAGGATCTAAAAGATCTGCTAAGTTTCTGTCTTCTACAGATACCAAACATAGATGAATACTTCAGGTGGATTTCAAAGCATCAAGGTGCAGATTTACTTGCATCTCCACGAAGACGTTGCTCATCTTAGAGCTTTGTAAACAATATCTTCCAGGCCGTTATCTGCTGAGACCACTCTGCAAGTACAGTCAGGGTCTCCTCTCATCTCTGGAGCTCATGCCTCTTCTCCTACAGTGCATGTTTTTTCCCTTTGAATGCCCTTCCCACTCATTTTCTCCCAGACGTGGTGTCAGCCAATTTCTAGGGTGGCCTCTGGAGCATTTTATAAGCCACCATGTAGCCATGTAATCCTTCCACTGCCAGCTGACTGGATAACCACAAAGTGCTATGAGAGCCAGTTGGCAGGAGCATTGTCTTGGGAGTCATTGGTGCTTGTCACTCCCAGGCAACAGACAGGACTTCTCTCCCAATTTTCTAGATATTTTGAAAAATCTGCTCTTCTCAGGGAAGTAACAGGTAACCAGATATGCAAATAATCTCTGACAATCTAAATGCCATTACACTGATTTTTATTTTTTTTTTTTTTTCATTTTGATTTTTACTTTGGCCATTGTGGGTCAAAGCGTGTGCCAACTAAGCTTATTATACAGCATCAGGAATCCCAGAGTGCTGAAACTTCCCTGGCTGTTACATACAAGAGGCTCTTTCATCACCGCTCACTTGCTGTTTTTTTATTTATTTTGGGATTAAAAGACAGTTTAAAAGTATCCAGCCCTCATGTCAGGGTTTTCGGTGAAACAAAGGCAATTGCCTCTCAGTCCTTTATTTTGGATATACTGGTCACATCCATACTAGCAAGTAAAACGGATCAGGAAACGTCCTTTAGTCTTGCACCATATTGGCATATTGTAGCTTATTTTGCACAGTCAGGCTGTCTTCCCACACCAAAACAAAGCCCAAAGTGTCTCTGGGGAGCAGCATACCCAAGTAGGTGGGTGAAAACTGTACAGGACTGCACCAACGGCTTAATAGTGTGGCTCTGCTTTTGCCTGTGCCTATGCCCTGCTTAGTATTGCGGTACAGGTGAAGCCGTTTGGTCTGTGCTTTTGTCAGTTCATTGCAGTGCTGGAAGGGACCAAGGCGGAGTTTGTTGGGAGAGGGAAAATGTCTTAGAGCATATAAGAGGGAAGATGGGTGCTTGCTTTGATAAGCACCTCCTGGGAAATGGTGTCCCACTCTAACATTGAACAAAAACTTCTCATAGGTGTTAAGTGGACCAAACTTTCCACTTTTTCTTTTCCTTGTAGGGTTCCCAACATCATAGTTACTCTCCTGCTATTTTGACACATTGCTAAACAGTTAGTTACTATAAGGGGACCAAGCCCTTCACACATGCAATTGAGCAGCCAGGGGAACCACATATTTTGTAAGGAGATTCATGTGCTTTAGCATATTTCCAGAAAAAGAGATTTGGTTGTTGCTAGATAAAATAGGCAGGGTGGGTATAAGCACTTATTGCCCAGAATTAGGAGGAATTTTATAAAAAAACTGCTGTAAGGTGTCTCAACAGTCTTTTGGTTAAGGCTGTAGGCAATCTGTTCGCTACTGTCATTCAGATGCCAGCTATTTGTTGGTATAATAAATGCGTAATATTATTTATGGTAGCTCTAAGTTTCTTGTAAACTTCAGACGTGTCCCATGATCCCTATTTTATGCAAGCTTGATTTGAAAGGCTATTGAAATTTCAGGGAAAACTTCTAGGAATTAATCTTCCTTAACTCCAGGCAGTAGAGGTGTAGCACGAGGTACGCCTCAGTAGAGGTGCACGAGGTCTGCTCGCTCCAGGCTTCCTTTGTAGTTAAAAGGAGGGAAGTCAGCAGGTCTAGGGTGTGTTCCATGTGACCTATTTTAGGGAGGAATTACATCCCATTTCCATTGAGTGCATGGGCAGCCTAGATGATGAGCTCAGATACAGATGTCTGTGCTGTGGATGTTAGCATTTAATTAGACAACAGGCTGGGATTGAGGGTGGGATTTGTTTGCGATAACTGAGACTGAAACTTGTCAAGTGATACATCGTCAACAATGCAGTTCACAGAAGTCTGGTTTCTCCCCGTCACGGTGCTCATCGGTGTGCTGTAACTCGGCGTGACACCTCCCCCTGCCCTGGTACCCACTACTGTCAAACACCTGGCTCCACGCTGGTTATTTGCAATAATTTGTTTAAATTTCTTGTTGTAAGTAGATGACCAGGAAACAGTGTGCATGTTTTTCTCCAGGAAAAAGACTCCAGACTGTGAAACTTCCTGTTGACAAGACAACTTCCTGCTGTTTTGGAGGAAAGGATTATTCAGAAATGTATGTGACTTCTGCCAGTGATGGGATGGATAAAGAGTGGCTTTCACGGCAGCCGCAGGCTGGTGGGGTCTTCAAGGTGAATAATTCTTTTTCCTTTCGTTTTAGAGGGCCATTTTTTTCCCTCCTGCATTTAGGTAGCAGAACAGTTGGAGTGGTGGGAAGCAGGAAAAGAGTGGTTGTTAAAATATCTGTCATATATGCTAAGCTATTGTTCATATTTTTGGTTCCTGTTGCAGGACAGGAAAGTTAAATGTATTTAAAGGTTTGAAAATACTTTTGGGTTTAAAATTTGTAACAATGCTGATACTGCAAATTTTCTATGCCATCAGCTCTTTCTACTGCTCCCCCTCCCAACACAGTTCAAGTTTTCTATTTATTGTGGAAAGAATGTGTAAATACTTCTGTGTCTTAATGAACGGCAGATAAAAGCATCTGCTTTTATTTGCTTTCTAGTTAGTTATAACTAAATTATCTCTTTAAAATTTCATCACCTTGGGATTGTTTTAAAGCCCTGCTCCTCCATATAGCTGCATACCAAAGGTTACGCTGTGAACTGTGGAATTAAGGCTTAGTCAGTCATATGTGAGAAGAGGCTTTTTGGGAATGGACTCTGGCCTGCAATTACTGAGCTTTAGAGAAAGAGCATAGGTTGAAGTTCTGGCTGTGATGAGCTGCTCTATACAAAATATAGTAGGATGTCAAGTTGGAGGACATAGTCCTTTTCTGTATTAAAGCATGTCTGGTTGTGAAAGAAAAGAAAATGTCTGATAGTGATGAATTATTGCACTTATCTTTTGTCTTTTTTTTTTCTTCTTCTCTTTTTTAATAGATAACTGGGCTAGGGGTAAAAGGAGTCCCACCTTACCCATTTGCAGGTTAAATACACGCTCTTCAGAATGGATTAGAGAGGACTGACGTAAGCAAGACAAGTCAGAAGATCTTTTTCTGGTACTCAGCATCTTTTGCTTTGAAACCATAACACAATTATAATATCTCATCAGGAAAGGGTGAAAAACTACTGAAATACATGGAATATTTTAAAACTGTTCTTTTTTTTTTTCCTTTAAACTCTGTTACTTTAAATATCTGATGGTGCTTTTTCTGTTGTGCTAAAAAGATTCTCACCTTAATAAACTACTGAATATTTTAACTTTCTGTTATGATTAAATAATGTTTTAATATCCTTTCTTTTTATTGTTTATTTTCCCGTCTCATTTGCAACTTATGCTATATTGATTTATTGATTAAATTACTTGTAGTGTCTCTTCTCTGTGTTTTCAAAGTTCCTCATAAAATATCCATTTGTGGTCTTAACGCTGCTTTAACTGGAACTTCATTTGTCCCATGATGTTCTCAACAACCGAAACATTAATACCTATTACTGTGGGTCTGCAGCTTCCTTTTTACATTACATTTTTAAGGCCTCAGTTGTGGTTGCGTTTAATTTAACTTTGATCGGCTGGAGCTGATTGTCATCTTTCCCCACTGCATGTTGCTCATTTTCTTAAATATAAAACCAAACTTTGGGGATCGAGAACTGTATCTTTGTCCATCCTCTGAAGATCTCAGCCCATTCTGGGGAGATCCACGGTGACAGGAAAGCGTCAGACGTTCTTGGCCGTTAATGTTTAAAAGAAAACACCACCTGCAGGTACCTCCTGCTGAACCAAACTCCCCCAGAGGGGCCTGCATGCCCAAATGGCCACTGCATCTACAAATGTGTGGGAAAGGGAAGTTTTATTGTTTGGTTTTGGTTTTGTTTTTTTTTTTGCAGTGCCTGTTGTTAATGTCAAACTTATTCTCTGGATTGCTTTTTTTGCTGGTAACTTCAGGCCTGTGCGTGCTGTAACAACGGTGATGTAGCTCAGTTGGTTTCTAAACTGCAGATTTTGCTCTTGGCGTGTTACTTGTTCCCATGTTTGTGCAATTCCACCTGCAGGTGGAATAGCTACCTGTCCCCGTCCTGCTGTGTGAGGGTAACCCACCGGCTGCCGAGAGCGCCTGTGGCTGCACATTTTCTCTGCAGGTAGCTCCAAGAATTGGTACATCATGGTACCGTGGTTTTCCAGTGCATCTCTGCGAGCCTGCTGGAGTTGGTGTCTCTCTGCTGGATCTGCTTGCGCCTGCCATATCCCCCAAGTGTGTAATGGGTGACTTGGTAGCTGCCTGGCCCCTGGACTACACCGAGGCCTTGGTGCCGCTTTGAACCAACGGGGGTGCAAGGCACTGTTTTCCTTCTTTAAAGCATGCGGGGGTATGTCTCGGCAGCTGGAAAAACAGGAGGTTTAAGCAGCCCGACTTCAGGGCAGCGGAGGAGCGTGAGGTGGTGAAGGATGCTGGGGCTTGTTCTTTGAGTGTCCACCGTCCTTCATTTGCTTTACCTGCCACAAAGTAATCTCAAAGCACGGTAGAGGGAAAGTTTATTTGTTGAGGTAGATTGTGAATGTGGCAGATTTAGGGCTCTGATCTTAGTGAAGTCATGAGCTGGGTGATAACTGCAGCTCAGGATCTGTGCTGTAGGGCTGCTGTGGTTGATTGCTAATGGGCCTTCAGAGATGCAGCAGAAAATAAGTAGGCATAAACACAAATAAGCTCCCTCTGCCATCGCTATCACATCGCAGAGGTTTCTGCGCCATCAGGTTTTGTACTTCTACTCACTCTCACCCCACCGTGATGGCAGCAGGGTGATTGCCAGCACAACACAGGGCACCAGCTGATCCTTTTTTGTTGCTGCTGCGCTAGAAAGGTAACAGTAGCGGCTCGTATGGGCATGAAAGATATGGTCAAAGGTTATTTTGTCACCACTGGCCAAGAGGCACACAGGAGACACGGGGAAGATGTGGCCGATGGTGCCCCTTATCCTCTATGCCCTGCGTGGGCGGCCCGGGGCAGACGTCTGGAGCACACAGGTCTTTGTGAGCGTGGGAGCAGGAGCAGGTAAAAGAAGCTTCTGTAGAAACTTTACAGATAAATGCCACCTCCCCCTTCTGTAAGATCACTCGCTGGGCTTCGTCATGCTGGTTTCATGGGCATCACATGAGCAGGAAGAGCCAAGTCTGCCAAGAGAGTGGTATTTTTAATGTTACCAAAATGCCCTGGGAGCGTACCTTGCCGCAGCCTCCAGTGCGGAGGCCATAGCTGCTTCCCGTGCCCCAGCCCCGAGGAGCCCAAACAGGTGCTGCTGGCATATTTTGACTCGAGTCCCATGACGGAGCGCCGGATCTGGCAAACTGGAGCTGAGCGGTTGCCGGTTCCTTCAATTAGGAAGGCTTCTTGACTTTTGTTTAATCCCTGGCTTATTAATGGCGCTCACCTCTTTGATCAAAGAATTGCACTGATTTCAATTAGGGTTGAGCAAGAGCCCAGTGACAGGAAAGGCTGTATCAGGAGGAGCAGCTGCTGTGCCCTGAAGGGTTTCTTCACCCTCGTGACCAAAATCTATAGTCATAGGTGAAGCGTATTTATTCCCGACCAAGCTGGGGAAAACTCAAGTAATCCTTTGCTGGCAAAATAGCTCTGCAGAAATAAAAGCAGGCGGCACTGACTGCCCAGGGAGCTCCCGTTCTTCCCATCTCAAGCACCGGGGAGGGACCAGGCCCTTCCTACAAAAGGGCGAAGCCAGGAGAAGATAAGCCTTGGCTTTGCTTTGGGACAACGCCGTGGAGTGGGGTATCGCTGGGGTGAGTAGCTACACCTGTGCCTGCCTGGGGTTTTTAATAACTGTGTCTTTATTAACCCCAACCGTGCCTGTTGTCGTCTCCTAAGGGGGGGGACGGCTGCAGAAGATGACTCTGTCTAGGTGAAGAATGACTTCAAGAGATCGGGACAATCAAATCACACAGAAAGATGAGTTTCTAGAGTAATGAAAGCTGGGGTGGACCCTCAAGGCGAATAAGCGACACAAGTATAATTTGGAGAGTTGGGAAAAAAAGAGGGGGGCGATGGATTTACGCAATATTTGCAAAGCTATGGTAACAAACTCAGAGCTGTGGTCTGAGCACACGCCTGTAGGTAACAAGACAAATATGATTATTTAAATACCACATTAATATATGTGGTGCGCTTGATACACTCTTCCAATTACACTATGCTGATAAAAACCAGGGACTATAAAAAGAAGCGGTAGGAGTTGCCTCAGAGGCGACCGAAGCAGCGGGAAAGGAGAGAAGAAGCAACCCCAGGAGGAGATGCTGCAGTGGGGCGTCAGCCAGAGGTACAGGGGTGCGTGGCCGCCTTTGGCCAACTTCGCTGTGAACTTCTGCTTTGCAACCCACCAGCGTTAGAAACAAATGAGGTGCGCGGCTGCACCGCTCGTCCACAGCGTCCACAAAGCCTTTGAGATGTGTCTCCTCCTAAAGTGACCAACCTCTGGGGGGACGTTGAAATGGCGTGCCGAGGGCGGGAGATGTGGTACTTGTGCTGGTAGTCCAGAAGTCGGTGGGGTAAGAGATGGTGCAAAATGTGGTGGGGGCATCCCCAAGAGCATTTGCAGCCACCTGAGTAAATTGGAGTAGATGTGGTCTGTAGCGTTTTCTTGGCTGCCGTCCTGCCCAGCGCCACCGACAATCCAGCATCCGAGCTGCTCGCCAGGAAAGCAGCACACACATTTTTTTTTAATTTTTTTTTTTTAATAAGTCGTGGTGAGGCGAATGCTTCGTCCCTCTGCCTGACACGGTTTTACTGTGCCACAGCCTGTGGTGGCGATGTCAGTCAAGTCACCAGAAGCAGAGAGCTGAATGAGAAATGTGGTTTTCTCCACCAAAATCCCTTTAGAAAAAATGCTTTGGGAAATACTTTGCAGACAAAAAGATTACTTTTTTTCTTTTTCTGCACCTGAGAACCAGTCACTTTTCTTTTTAAAAAAAAGCAGTTAAAATGGTCTTAAAGCAGAATTTTCTTTTCGAATAGAGAGGGTTTGTGCTGAAATGAGACGGAGCTGCCAGCTCGGGCTGGGAGCCCGGGGAAGGCTGAGAAGGGTCCTCAAGGTGCCCACAACCGCTTTGCCTGCAGCACAGCGACCCTGGCAGGAGTTCCACTTGGAAATATTACTGGCATTTTTTTGGCTAGAAATGTTTGAATTTGTCTCTGGCATAGGAATGTAATTTTTTAATCTCCGAATTTGAATCGCTGGTGCCTGTGATAGGATAATGCTAGGTCTATCTTGGCTGTTTGCTTATCTGGGAAAAAAGTTCATCCCATGAATCATTTGGACATCAAGTTAAATTGTCCATTAAAGTCTTTCATGGGTAAAGAAATGCGTTGCTCTTGCACACTGGTTTGGGGCTGATTCCTCCCAGGTGACTTCTGCCCTCGCTGAGTGCGGTGGGGACAGTGACCACCAGCAGCAACCCGCCTCCCGGAGAGGTGCCCTGTCACCAAAACGCTGGTGGTGGCTCTGGCTTGCTGTCCCCACAGCAAGCCTGCCCTTGTCCCCACCTCGCTGTACCAGCCGCTGGCGGACGCCTACTGTGACCTACCTCTGCTGAGCGGGGCTGGGTGGGAGAAGACACTCAGCATCTTCCACCTTCGCCTCCCACGGACCAAAGAAGGGCAGATGCCAAATAAAAGTCTTAAAAGCCAAGCAAGATGTCACTGTCCTGCAGCATCCATGGCAATGGCCGAGGCGCCCTGGCCAAAGCCCTTCCCCGGGCGTGCTGCGGGCAGCAGCTCACAGCTCTCTGCCGAGATGGAGATGGGGCTTTGCATATTGGAGGAGAGGAGCCCAGCGAGGAGAGCAAGCGACTTCACACACAAGAAGGTTGTGGCACAGCTGGGAACGGGAGCCAAGTCTTAATGATGCTAATAAGCCTTAATGACAAGAATGTTTTTTTTTTCCTTATCATTCAAAGTGACTTGTACTACAGAACCTTCCCCCGCATCTTTTATTAACCGCCCCTTTTTATCATCCAAGATGTTCATTTGCCCCTAAATTTGGGAAGACCGGGCTAGCCCTCCGGGCGACCGGATGGTGCAACCTCTCAGTTTCCCTCTCCCACTCTCATGACATGAGGAAAAATACTGAGCAAGGATTTTTCCCTATCACATGTTCTGCTGCTGGCACCGCCAACCAGACCATTGAGAAGGGCTTTGGGCTGTGCCTCGTCATTCATGTGACTGCTGACTGAATACAAAACTCAAAAGGTTACCTGCTCCCTGCAGATAACATCAACTATTGCAAATTTTTAATCGTCGCCGAAAACAGCAGCCGCTTTCATCGGACCAGCGCCGGAGAAGAGACACCGACCCGGGTCTTGCCATATTTTCCTCAGCAGGTGTGTTGTTGTGATGAACTGCGGAGTTTCGCATAGGTGTCCTCCAGCTTGGTATAAATATTCAGCTGTCTGACCGAGGGAAAAGGGTTCTTAAAATTCCGGGGTTTACCATAGACAGTTGTTTCACTGTACGCACATGAAAAGCTTTAGCTGTCTGCCTGCTTATCCAAAGCCTCAGCTTGAAATTAAAAATGAAATGATGTGTGCTCGCACTGGGGAGAGAGGGAGAGAAATGGCAAAGAAACCTTTTAAGGCCAGGCATCAGTTGCTATTTCACCTGTATCTTAAGGGTACTGAAATGATAAATTTTTGTCCAGATCATTTGAAAAGGGATGGGCGCTGAGGATTAGGAAGGCTATTTTCAAGTAGCTGCCAGAAAGAGGTTTTATTTTTTAGAGCAAACTGGATGTTTTTACATTAGTTTTTCATTCCTACCAGGAAATTTTTCTTACGATCTCCAAATTCTGATAACTTTCAACAGCTTAACTTGGAAAACGTTTCGGTGACACCCGTCACCCCCTTTGCTCTCCGTGAGGGGTTTGGGCACGAGTCCAGGAGGCTAAAACGCCAACAAAATGTTGCAGAGAGGCTATAGGCAGGCTGAACGTGATGGTTTTTATCCTCGGGGATTTTGTTTGGGCAGAATAAGGCAGGATTTTGTGCTTTCTGCTTGGAATTACTCTTTTTTTTTTTTTCCTCCCCGCACGCTCATCTCTGACAGGTCAGTGCTGCGGCGAGCAGGGTGCGAGGCATCCCACAAAAAAGGTGGCAGGCGGCAGGGTGCCTGGGGAGTGACGAAGCCAGGGTGTTTTGAAGAAGGCTTTTTGGGGTCATTTCCTCATTTTTCCCTCTGAGATGCTGTATTCTGTGAAATGCTGCTGCTCCGCAGCTCCGTGAGGTGCCGGCAGGGAGGGTGCGGTAGGAGGTGGACCACCAGGTGTTGGGGGGGACTGGAGGCTGTATCTCTGCCAGCTTGTGGGGACTCTTTTGGAAGGCAGTGCTGCCTCATAGGGTTGGACGACTTTTTGTGTTAAAAGTCTCCATTTTCAGCTGCTCGTAAAAAATTACTGAAACCTCAGCCACCAAGGCCCAAATCTTCCCTTCTCGTTGCCCTCTTCTTAAAAACAGGGGGGGAAGTTTGAGCCAAATTATTCAGCTGTTTGAAAAAAAAACAAACAAAAACCCAAAACAACCCCACAGCTGGAGGGAACGCATGGGAGCTATTTCCTTGGTGGAGGGGAGAGACGCTGAGGCTGGACGTGCAGCCGGGGAAGGCGGACGCGCGCTGAGGCTCCGTGGGATGGGGCAGGTCTCCGCAGCGTCGCAGCGGGGGCACGAGAGGGGTGAGCAGGCAGCTGGTGCAGGCAGGGTGGTTTCTCCCCTGCCTGCGCCTTGTGAAACAGTTGGCAACGGCGTGATTGCGTACTCCTCGTGTGCGTGCGGGACGGGTCTGTGAATCAGTATTTCACCATGGCCTACCTGCCAGGCCCCCGTGTCGTTGCTGCAGAAGCTGGAGAAGGGGCAGTAAATGAAAGGGGAGCTGGCGGGAAGAGGAAGGTTTAAAAGGACTCGGTTGGGTCAATGAAACAACCAGGCAGACAGATAAACACCGGCTGCTGCAGATCCGGCGACTTTCTGCCTCTGTGGGAGCCGTGCAGATGCAGTGCTGCTGCGAAGCCCGACTTCCCGCGGGGGCAAAAGCAGCTCTGTGTTTTCTGGACCACGACACCATAAAGTCAGTGTTGTGTCTCCAAGCCTCGGGTCCCAAATGCAGCAGCCACGTGACACAAAACTTTAACCCAAGAGAAACCCATTCCTCCAGCTCCAGCATGGCTTAGCAGAATTTAGGAGGTTTTACAAATGGCATCTTGCTGCATATCCTCATTTACACTTCAGACTGATGCTGTTTGCCTGCTCAGAGCAGCTCGCTGCCCGGCCTCTTGTGGCCATTTTTCCTGAAAGGGAGAAGGATATATTTGATCAATGAGTTGCTTGGACTTCACCTTGTCTGCATGACTCCTTGCCATGCACGCCTGGGGCCGGGGAGCACGGAAGATCCTGGGTCCCCAGCCCTGGTGTTTCCACTCACGGTGATTACTGGCTCTTCCCACGTACTTCGAAGCGCATTAGTGCTAATTAATTATCTGTAAACCTTATCACCAGCTCACCTACTAGGAAACAATGCCCGCTTGAAGACAGTAATCCTGTAGGAATAGTGTTATGTCAGGGACTGGCTGCCTCCCAAGAAATATCTCTCCCATCTGTTGGAAAAAATGTGCTGAGGCCGGCGGGCGCAACAGCATTGTCCATCTCCATGAGCGGTGACGGTGGCAGCGAGTTGGGCCCTGTCTTTGGTAAGAGCTGAATGGCGGAGGCTGTTGCTCACATCCCCCACCGCAGCAGGGGCAGGGCAGGCCCAGGGCCTGAGCTCCCTGTTTTGGAGGGCATCGAAGTGGGCTCTGAACACAAACATGTGGCATGAGGCATCCTGGGCCAGGGTGGTGGCTGAGTGGCCGGTGTCCCCGCCGGCACCCTGCTGCAATGGGGATGGGGGGACGGAACAGCTGGGGCATCAACAACCCCTGGCAGGAGAAGGCTTTGCCCCCAAAGCAGCAACTAGGGTAATTACACCCGGCAGCCTGGTGAAATTTGGAGTCTGTGGCAGGGGTTGGAGCCCTGGCTGGGGCGGTGAGGGGGCCAACGAAGATGAAACGCTTGGAGGGAAAACAAAGCAGCCGGATTTCAAAGGCAGGAACCTTCCCCAGAGTTTGCATATTCACGTTGACTCCGTGTGGGAACAGGCACTTGGGCTGCAGTGGCCTCGGTGGCAGACGATAGTTGGTGTGGGCGTGTACACATCTTCTTATGGAGCAAGACAATGCATCTGCATAAATAAGGCAGAGCCTTGTTTTTCCACAAAAAGGCTCTGACCCATCGGTNGCCGGATTTCAAAGGCAGGAACCTTCCCCAGGATTTGCATATTCACGTTGACTCCGTGTGGGAACAGGCACTTGGGCTGCAGTGGCCTCGGTGGCAGACAACAGTTGGTGTGGGTGTGTACACATCTTCTTATGGAGCAAGCCAATGCATCTGCATAAATAAGGCAGAGCCTTGTTTTTCCACAAAAAGGCTTCTGACCCATCAGTGTTGCTGTCCACTGGTACCTCCCCATGGTCTGCGGGACCCCTGGGATCACTGATCCCCAGCCAACAGCTTGGTCCTGGCTCAGGGCCATGTCCCCAGCACTCCCATTCCTGGAGGCAGGTGCCTCAGCAGCAGCTCTGGTTTAAACTCTCTCGTCTAGGAAGGGTTTACCAAGGAGAAGCCTTGGTGCCTCGAGCTCATTTCTAGCCATGAGGCCATGGAAATATCACAGGAACCTCCTAAATTACTCTGTCATGTGGGATTTGGAGGGCTTTGCCATTTACAAACTCTGCTGTTAAGCATTGTAGGCATGAAAAAATCCACACAATGAGAGCTTTTCATTAAATCTGTTATCAACTCTCTTCCCCTCAGACCATGTCCTCCTCCATCAAAATCGAATCTGTTGTGAAGGAGAAGAACAGGATGGGAGAGTGCCCTGTCTGGGAAGAAAGGGAGAGCGCACTTGTCTATGTAGACATTAACTCACAGAAAATTTGCCGCTGGAGCCCGCTCACCAATGAGGTGCAGAGCGTGTCTGTGGGTAAGAGCCTGAACTCACCACTCCATCCTGGGATTCTTCTCTGTCCACCCCTGTCCATCCCTCCCAGTAGGAGTCCTGCAGCATGGTGGTCTCCCTTACTTTCCATGGGGCCACACACCCTCTCCTCCCACTACGTGTTGCTGAGCACAGTGTGGCCTGAGCCAGGTGAGCAGAGGAGACCGTGCTCAGGTGTGGAGGGCCATGACCATGTTGCTCTCGCTAAGCCCCAATGGGCAGGCAAGTTTCATTTGGGACCCGCAGAGAAAAAGGTACAGTCCTAATGGTTGTGTCTGCCCAGAAGGTAGAAAGATCCGGAGAACATATAGCTGGTGAGATGTGATAACGATCCTAGGGGAGAAGAATCTTGGCATCAGCTCAGCCTTTCCCGGGTCAGGGATGTCCAAATCAAGCCCAGATTCCCTCAGTGAGGTGGGGAGAGTTGGGGCTGACTGATGGCCCCAGAGCTGCCCGCCATCTTCTGCTCCCTCTCGCCCACAGATGCCCGCGTCGGCTCGGTAGCGTTGCGGCAGTGCGGAGGCTATGTCATCGCCCTGGGGACCAGGTTTGCCTTTCTGGACTGGGACACTCAGGTGGTCACCACCATCCTTGAGCTCGAGCAGGATAAACCCCACAACAGGTTCAATGATGGGAAAGTGGATCCAAAGGGGAGGTTTTTTGCTGGTAAGTTCCTGGGAGAAAATTCCCCCAGTGCAAAGAGGAACTAATTACAGTGTATTTTATATAGTGTATTTTATTCCATGTTCTCGATTTCTCTGTTGAGTTCCCCTCAAAAACCCCTGTTGCAAGCATGAGCTGAGCTGTCTTGTGAATTCTCCGCTTGGGTACCGCCCGGTGGAGAAGGACAAGGGACCCTGCATCCTCTGACCTAAATGAGGACAGAGGCTGTGGACAAGGGCTGCCTGGCAGAAAGGCTCCCCTCCTTGGTGGATGGTGCTCTCAAACATCTGCCTACATGGGACGTGAAAAGCTGGTGAAGGGCTCACGCAGGTGGGAAGGTTTCTGGAGGTGTAGAGACGGATGCAGCTCCTAGAGCAGAAGATGAGCTGTGGCTTGCACCCTTCGTGTACAGCCTCTCCGGTCAGCCCATGGGGTACAGGGATGTGGGGAGAGATATACCCGGCCTCCTGAAGGGAACAGTGACTTTTGCCACTGGTTGCAATGCAGCCAGGATCCCCCTTTTTCCCCTCCCATATAAATGATGAGCCAAGCACAGCAATCCACACTGGAACTGGAGAGTGACTGATGGGAGTGAAAACGGCTCTGTATTTGTTTTGCCAGCCAGCCTTTTCTTCTTATTTCAAATTTGCCAAAAATCAGGAAATTCAGGAAAAGTTTGGCTCATGGTTATGCTCGAGGGCTGACGTGTCACTAGGTTTAAGGACAAGAATAAGAGAGAAAAACCTGCTTTGCACACCCCTTCCTAACTGTGCACAGTGGGTCAATGCTTTCATCAGGGGCTTTGGCCAAGCATTATAAAACGAGCTCCTGAGGTCTTCTAAAAGAGAAGGCCAACAGAGACAGTCTGTCGCAGTTAAAAGAAAGTGTAAATACCCCCCCTTGAGTGCTTCCCGTCCCGCCGCTGCAGAGGTCTCTCCCTTCCAGAGTAGAGAGAATCAAGAAACTAAATAACAAGCGTAACACTGAGGCACAAATTCATTAAGAAAAAATCTCACTTCTGTGATATCCTCCACTTGCTTCTGAGATAACCGTGATTTACAGCACCTGTATTTTAAGGTCACAGTCCATTTAAACGATGAAAGTAGCCTACAAAGCGCAAGAACAAAAAGAGCACATGATGCAGGCAAGCATCTCGGCTTTTGCTGTGAGCAAAACCTCAGCCCCTGGTATGTTGTGGTGCTCCTTTGGGTCTTTGGTGCCTACAATTTAAACCCCATGGCAATGCAGAAACGCCTCCTTTCGTTGGCCAGGATCATCTCCACGGGAGGTGACCTGCTCCTTTTCCTCCCCATCAATCTGATGGTACCTTGTTAGTCCCTTTCTCCCTAGGACCTCTTGGTAACAAACACTTAGGGGAGGTTTTTGATCAAGCATGAGGAACACGCTTCCACTTTCTAACTAGGGCTCCCATTTCCATTTCAGGTACGATGGCCGAAGAGACGGCACCGGGGGTGCGAGCGAGGCGGCAGGGCGCTCTCTATACCCTTTTCCCCGACCATTCGGTAATAAAACAGTTAGACCAGGTGGACATCTCCAATGGTCTGGATTGGTCCCTGGACCACAGGACCTTCTTTCACATCGACAGCCTGGCATACGCCGTGCATGCCTTCAGCTACGATGTGCACACTGGAAAGATAGGTACACGTGCTTTTCTAAATTCGGTGACAAGCAGTGCTATTACTCTTTCTGCAGCAAGACCTGGGTGTGTAATATGCGGTGATTTATTTGACAGATCTCATATCTTCTGGTTACAGCTTGTCAGCAGGGTGACTGGTTTTTCTCAAGTTTACTTACAAACCAGGTGTATTGGGTGAACAAACTTTTGACTACTTTCAGCTGGATGCGTGGCTTATATTTACACCCATTCAGGGAGCTGCAGGGAAGAAGCCATTTGTACCGTAGAGTGAGAATTAGCTTATAGGATGCTATTTATTCTTGAGTGCCATCTACTGGAATGCTCTGATTGTACTAGCTCCATAAATACCAATACAGAACGTGCATGCACGTATATCGCAGAAATGTATTCTAAGAATCAAGTTATCATTGTGACTGAAGTTTCCCAATTCTGAAATTAAAGTTGCCTTCAGATGTTTGGCAAATTTCACTTAAATTCATTTTCTAGACAAACTTTTTTTTTTATTATAATATCTGCAAAAAGGAAATTTAAGTGCAAGCGAAATGGATGTAACCTCATTTCAAATCTTTGTGAAATATTTTTGTGCTGTATCAACAGGTTATGCTCCATGGGAATTTAAATGTCTGAACTGCCTTTGTACTCTAATCAGCGTGGACTTTGTGTAATCATGGGTGAAAATCATGCAAATAATTATAGTTACTCAGATTTCATTTTGCTGAGAAAATCTGTTTCTACAGATTTTAGGAGATAAGATTTCTAGAGAAGATTTAACGCTATTCCCCCCACCCCACCCCAAAAATACAAAAACGTAATGAGCTTGAGTTTCCTGGCCTTGGCTTTATGCTGGTGACCGTCTATTTTTGGGTGGTGTAATGGCCATAAGGCTCTGGGTCAGAGCAGGGACACTGCTGCCCATGGGCACCGCTCCAAGCTCGGTGCATGTCCCCACCGACGTGTCCGCGCTGCAGCATAGAGCGCTAGCTGTTGGTGTCCAGGCTTAATCAAAACTGATAGCTTGATTTGCCATTGAAATAAGTGAAGTTCTTGACCTTTACCCATGAAAGACTGCTTATTACCAACATTTAAATTCAAGTCACTACTTATGTGATGTATTGCTCATAAAAAGACCTCCAGGCTGCCATGAGCAATGAAAGAAAAAGTTACTGCGCTTGCAGCAGTCGTGGTATGGCGGGCAGCTAGTGGGTTAACAAGAGGGACAGAGGCATTTTGTTCTCTTCCCTGGTAAAATAATAAGAGCCCTAATTCAGTCTAATCCCAAACCACAGTGGCTCTACTGGGGCCTTGTTTCTGCCAGGCTAAGTTAGGCTTTTAACACATCTGCTAAATGCATATGTGATATAAATTTTGCAGCACGTCTTTGTCACAGAAAATGAACTTACCTGTTCCCAAGAGTGTGGAAGATGTTAGACTGGGATCTGATACAGAACTGGTACCAGCCCGCCTAACAGCGGCTTCGTAACTCTCCCTGCAGCCTGCCCCAGACTTTTGTACCATCTAGAAAAGGAGGAGCAAATGCCCGATGGGATGTGCATCGACGCAGAAGGGAAGCTCTGGGTGGCCTGTATTGATGGCGGGAGAGTCATTCGTATAGACCCAGAGACAGGTAAGGCCTCCGTCTGCATATTGAGTGTCACCTACGTGCCACGAACGTGAGAGGAAAGGCTGCCAGGAGGAATGGTTTGAAGGTGAGATAAGAATGTGTTGTTCATTGCCTGTTTCTGCCCCATGGGTTGCTGTGAGCATCGCTGGTCCAAGCCCAGATGACGTGGAGGGCGCTGCTTCCCATGCTGCCTCCCAATGTTGGGTACCTCTGCTCCTGGGATCTGCTGGTGCAGCACACCCACTTTGTAATAATGCCACTTGAGTAATAATAATAAAAAAATCACTCAGTATTGTGAGAAACATTATAAACCTGTAATTAAAAAAAAAGAAAAAATTCTCAGCGTTGAAATGTTTAACTGGGAAACACTTAGGGAATGACAGCCATCCCAGGCCAGGTGTCTCTGCCCTTCCTGGCTTCAAATACTTTGTTATTTCATTTTGAGAAAAGGAAACGAAGCCTCACAGATATAGGGGGGAGGCTGAAAAAATAGTTAGAGATGAGGCAGATGAAAGAATTTGATTTCTCCACAAACGGTCCCTTAGGACATGGCCTCTGTCTGAAGGGGAGGTACGTTCTGAGTCAATGCCACGTCTGTGCCATGTGCACTAATAGTACATTCATATTTACATGCTTCCTAGAAAATGGACATTAGGAAACCATTGCACATTTTTCCCAGGAAAAAGAATCCAAACTGTGAGGCTGCCTACTTCGAGGATCACCTCTTGCTGCTTTGGTGGAAAAGACTACTCAGAAATGTATGTGACTTCTGCATATGATGGACTGGATGAGACCACCTTAGCCAAAGAACCTCAAGCGGGAGAGATTTTCAAGGTGAGCAGATTTTCTTTCTTTCTGTACGTCAGCCCTGCCAAGCCTCGCGCTCTGAGAGTGAGGTGCCCTGGGCTGCCCTCGCACGTCCCGCTCGCCTGATGTGCTGGTCCAGATGTGTTGCTTGTCCTCAGCCAGGCATAGCTGCTTTTGCACAGCTGCTCGTGTATTTGGAAGGAAGATTTGGAGAAATTGCTAGTAATGGTGTTGATATGTTGGTTAGCTGTCATCGGTATCCAGTCAGGATCTTAAAGCAGCCAGTGGATTTGGATCTGCCCTGTATAGCATATTCTGTAATACATTGTAAGGAATTGGGTCCTGCTCCTATCTCTTACCATATTTTCGTCAGTTTTGGAAATTTCACTCCCTTAATTCTCAATTTTTGATTGTGCCAGGAAATCTAAATATTTATAGCACAGATTGCTCCTTTAAAAATTAAATGCTTACATTCACCAGGTCAAAATTTTGCATCCCAATCAAAAAAATTCTGGGATTTTTTTAGTCTGTTAAAAGTGGTTGCTACATTTTGAGAAACTAATAATCCACAATTTTGCCCAGGGCTCTTGAATCTGAAACTTGTTTCTCTCTTCATTTTTCAGTCCATTAGCAAAAAGTACATCAGGAGAATGAAACGCAGCTCTTAATCAGCAATTGTCATCGTTCCCTGAAAGTTGGCCACAGCACGAAAGGGAAGGGTTGTAAATGAGGGGAAATGAAAAAAAGACCAAAACAAAACAAAAAAAAACCCCAAACTGTATTATCAGTTTGGCAATAGGATGAAGACATGTTCCAGGAGGGATGGAGATCTAGCCTGGGATCTGGGACCTTCTAGTTGAAAGCAGTGCTAGGAGCAGATTTCTCATGGCTGAGAACTGATAGATTTGTCAAGCTGTGGAGTTTAGGAGCCCACAGGAGAATTAAATGAGCCTTACCTTTTTTATCTCTGTTCCTCAGTTCTCCAGTTTTAGAAGGGAAGTGGTATTTTCCAAACTTAAATTTGTCTTGCATAGGCAAAGCACATTAAAAGTTACTATGACTTGTTTGGTTAATGTGGAGGCAAGGACCACATGTAAGGGCCACAGATAGTGTGTAAATTAGCAAAATTATTGAATTATTGAGTGGTGCTTGATAATCTTAAAGATCTTAAAGACTTCTAAAGAACTCCATTTAATGACTCTTTTTTGGCTCCTCTTGAAGCAGGGGACCCTCCATGTAGGGGTAGGTTGCTACGATATTTGTTGTACAACATCTGAATGTTTTCATTGCACTCAGTGGGAGATTTATCTGTTTCCTTTCTTTTATTTTTTTAATTTTTTTAAACAGATAACAGGCCTGGGTGTGAAAGGGATCCCACAGCATTTCTATGCTGCTTGAACATTAATGCTGAATAACAAAGAAGAAATGCTTGCACCTTGTAGTAACTCTGACAAGAAGTCCAATGAACTACAGAATTTACCTGTGTGAGGATTTCTAAACCCAGATGTAAGAGCGTGCTTGTTTGGAATTGAAGATATTCCTTCTTCTGTGGCCTGCGGCTTGATGCAATAGGTTAGAGAGGTAAAGTTAATCTGTGTTACACCTGGATAGCTTTTGTGACTTTCTATAAACATCTTCAGGCTCGAGCTTAGTTTTGTTGAACTTTCTGATGACCAGCTCTGGATTTTCAAGTCTGTGCGGTTCCCGAAGCAGAACCTGACTGACGGTTTGTCTTTTCATGGTACAGTGATGTACCAGCAATGATATGGCAGATTTTAATAAACATTTTAAGGCTGATGACTTGAACTGGACTGCTCACCTTCTGTGGGACTCCTCCTGAGGTCTTTTCTCCGTGATCAGACCTATTTGTAGTATCCGGACTCCATTTTTACATCCTTGCCAGCCTGTTTCCATTTGCCTTGTCGTGAATTCTGTCTTGTCTTTAGGACACCATTTATGCTGCTGAAAATAAACTATGCAACCATATTTAAAATATGCTTATAGAGTCTTTTTTTTTTTCCTGCATTCAGATATTACCATGAAAATGCTGAGTGAGCACACACATTCAGGGTGCAAACAGGGTGTGAGCTACCAGGATGGCCTGTGATACCAAAAATGGATGCTCCATAGAGTAGTCCTGTCAGGGGGCGTATTTGCACCCATATACATGGACTTCCCTTTGCTATACATATCTTCTTATTGCAAGCATGGCTTCATGTTCTTACTCCCTTTATAAGGCTCTTCCTCTCCTGTTTGAAGTATTTCCCTCCTTTTTCCCTTTTCCCTTTAGATTTTCTTTTTCTTCCCTTCTCTTTCCCCTGAGCTTCTCTCTCTACTTAGAGTAATCTCACTTTTTGTCAGCTTTCTTCTATCTCTTTGTGGTCCATATTGCTCAGTCTTGAGTTTGAAGTCCTTGTCCTTGCCTCCAATGCTGTACATATCTGCCCAGGTTTCTCACTGCGTTACCCTCACCTCCTCTTTCTTCTCTGAGAGGGCAAATCTGGCCTACCAGCATTTCTCCCTTTGCCCAAACTGTACAGGGTTTTCTCCCGCACCAATGACTACACCAAAGCTGGCTCTTGAATTTGGGGTTTCCTCAAAGGCCTCAGCATGCTTGCAGTGAGCCAGGTCCTGTCCAAAAGCTGGCCAGACTGAGTGGGTGAGCAATGGAAGTGGAGAAGTTGCTCACCTCTTCCCGTTGCTTCTACTGCACGGTCTGCAGACAGGGCAGAAATAGCATCTTGCATGTAAGTAAAAGAAATGCGCTTCGGAAAATGCTGGCAGATGAGCCTGTGTAAAACCTGAGAGTGCTGTGGAGGGGGTCTCTCAGTGTTTCCTGGCTTTGGGCAAACCTGGGCCCCGACAAGGCTGTCCTTGTCTCCTACAACTCCGTGACCTTCAGTTCATTTCCTGGCGAGCAGGAGCTGATTACACCACAGGGCTGCAGAAAGCACAATGCCTAGGTGTATTTTTAGAGGCTATTTAAATAACAATCCAACACTATGCTGGATTCACTGAACCGTTGTGATCCTTTAATTATTTCAGAACACTTGAGACCTGTAGATATCCAGTGAAATCTAGCCTTTGCATTCAATTTGCTTTCTTTTTACTGCCTGGAAAGATACACAGCACATAATACATTTTCAGATTCTTAACGCTGACGCTTTGTGATGTTACAAAGAAGTCAGTAATACTCATCATTTACCAGACCAGGTGTTTCAGTGTCCTTCTCTGAGGTATTTGGCCTTTCCACCACTGCTATTCAAAGCTTTGAGTTAGCCCTCAGATGCTATAAGCAGGGAGTAAGTACTCGATGCCTCATGAGGATAAAAACTCCCACAATAACCATTGCATGGAGGAGCAGAGAAACTGTGGTTAGCTGTGCAGAAATGTTAAACACAGTTTCCATGGGGCCATATGCAGATTGCCCCTAGAATTAGCTGTTTTCTCCAGAATCAGCATCCCTCTCCTGGCCTGGGGTCCCTCATCGCAGTTTTGAAAGAACAAAGCTGGGCTTATTTCTTCCTTTTAAAATATCCATGATGCCCAACTCTCTTATGTGGTAGCCTTCTGTCCTGCTGACAAGGTTCTGAGCTCTGATCAGGCAGAGGGCAGTTCAAGCCACACGTCCTAGGACAATGTCCTACCTGTTTCGAAGGGGGATGTGACACGGGGAAGCTTAGGTGGTATATTTGCCTCCTCCAGTTGAACTGGGCCACAGTCCAGAAAGAAATTTGAGATCCCAGGGGCCAAGAAGGGAGCTTTATTCACTAAGCACTATCGAATATACTTGGCCATTGAAGAGGATTTTCCAAAGTGCATTATTTCAATGCAGTTGCCTGAAGTCTACTGTAAAACCCATGTTAGGTACTTTTCAGACACTTATTCTAGATGATTACTTTAGGTCTTTAGCAAGAAGTTTGCTCCTGCACTACTTGACCAGATAATTGGTAAAACAGGATAAAGGCTTTTGGGCCATCGCTCTACTTCGCTCCTACCTTGCCCTGGAAGGGAGCTGAGTCCATAGAGCTGCACAAAGACAACTTGGTTGAGAAATAAAATGTTCAGCTCATTCTAACGTTTGCTCAACAACTGGGCTGTTGTTTTTTTCCCTAGTCATAATTCCAACAGTAATTAAGCTGCTGGGGGTTCTTAAGAGCAAAGGTGTTAAATGCCCTTTGGCATCGTGTCAATGCCAAGCTGGTATAAGGAACATTGACAATTACACAAGATTTCCTGTTTACCCAGTCTGGAGAGGAATGTGAAGGCAGGATGTTTGAAGGCAAGTCAAGTGTCCTAACCTTTAATTAAAAAAAAAAAAAAAAGTAGGAAGTGTGTGCAGATGCCTTATTTAATAAAAAATACCCAATTATTTGCAAAATTCCCTATCCGCTAGGCTATTTGCTCTGCCAGAAAAGTAGATAGTTTTGAAACAATATGTTCTTGAGAAATCCTTAATACCCTCATCATTTTTTTTCTAGAGCTTCCCCAGACATACAAGCCAGGGTTACTGCTTTGTAATTCTCCAGCCACTCCTTCCTCCATCTCTAAAGGTAGGTACTGTTCATGCTGTTCTCAGACTCCAAGGTCCAAGTGCTTTGGGATCTCTCTCACCGTAGCACAGCTTCTCAAACTGAAGAAAGGTCTGAAGACTAATTTCTCTCTGTTACCCAAAGGCCCACTACTTTACTTCTCTTAAGATTTCAGAAGTTGCTGTTTTGTGATTTTGCTTCCTAAAAAAAAAAAAAAGCATTGATTGAAAAGCATGGTGGGACTATCCCTGAGCCTCTTTAACCAAAGTGAGGCAAAGGCCCTTTGCCTTGAGCAGAACGAAGGCATGAAGCAAGGGGTTGTGGGACTGGGTTCATTCCTTTTGTGTGCGTAGGGAACGACATGGTACCTATAGCCCTTGGATACACTTTGAGATGGTTACTGGGTGACTGGGTACATAGTTGGTGTGGGTCAGCCCCACACGGTGAGCAGCACGGCAGGGAGGATGCTGCCCGCCCAGGGGTAACCTGCTGATGGAGTATCTCCCCAACGTGGATCACAGGCAAAACATAGAACAGCTTGTCTGATGTGGTGACTGATGGGAGTTGCCTTCCCTTGTAAGGGATTGGTCTGCACATCCTGCCTTTTCTAAGTATTTACTGTATTTAATGTATATTTAACCTGTACCAGGCTAGATAAATCTTACTTCTCCTGCAAGCTTTTTTGTGTGTTGGGAATAGGCTTTCAACTGAGAAGGTTTTGGTCCTTGGGTTTTCTAGCTCTTGTAGGACAACCTGACTGCATTTTCTCCCCTTCCTGAAAAGAAGTAAACCTATTAAATCTAAACTGAGGGTCTCCAAATAGTCATAAGTGCAGCTAGGACGTGAATGAAGCTAGTGAAACATCACAGCTGTGCTGGCATTGCTGCTGCACTCACGTGCTGTCACAGGCCTGGAACTGGTGAATACATGGATGTGGGGTTTGCTTCACTGGTTTTACTGTTGTGCCTACGACTCTGGGCAGGAAAAACGTAAAAATATTTCTTAATCCTGGATAAGGAGACATAATCATTTTTCTAGCAACCTTTGTTTATCTATTTCTTGTTCTGATCCTATTAAAGAGAAACTGTATAGATGATCTCTTTGCTGATGAGAGGACAGGCACAAAGTAGCTGACTTTAAGAAGTCCACAAGTGCTCCCTACTGTGGGTAAACAGGTCCCCGGCAAGACAAAGAGGTAGCTGCCCTGCTGAAATGCATTGGCTTTGCATAGTTTGTTTATTTTACCTTGACCCTATCCTGCCCCATACTCACCTCAGCGTCAGACTTACAAACATAACTTTGAATCTAGATGTTTGCTACCTTCTTGCTGTTATCTCTCTGTGTCAACGTGGACTGAGATTTCTAGAGGGTAATAATGCACAGCCTGCAAAGGAGAGACATAAACTTTGAACCTCTATTCACGTGAAAATATTCTTGGAAAATGAGAAGCCATTTGCCCTATGAACTATTAAAAGGACCTGTGGGGTGGCTTTGGTCAGCAGGTGGGCCTGTCTGGGATAATGGCTGCAGGAGCAAGAGGCACCTCCTTGGGAGATATATGAGCAGGAATTGGGTGTCCGCAAAAGAATGGCTGAAGGGCAGAAATAGCTGTAGATTAATTTATTTTGTCTAAGACTGTAGATTGCTCGAGCTGCTTAAAGCACTGGTTCATTGAGTTTGTTTGTGCTGCATGTTGCAGTATTGACAACACAAAAGTCAAAGAAACAGTTGGTGTTGATGTCAGGTTCTCCTCCTGCACCAAAATAAGACTCAGGCGAGCTGTAAATGCAAGCAGTGATAACCTCTGAGGAGGTGTAAGATCCTCATCCTCATCAGCTGCTGTCTTCTTAACGAAGGAATTGTTCAACTCTATGTTTAGAAGTACCCAAGTCATGTTAGGGAAGAGATGATATGGGTGAATACCCTGTCAAGACTGTGGTATCTTCTGGAAAGAGCTGATATCACAGCATTGATACACTGGAAGGATTTTAAGATGAAGGGAAAGGGAAAGGGAAAGAGAAAAAGCCAGAGGTGAGACTTAACATGGAAGCTGAGGTGATGATGAAGAGAAATGTGAAGGCACAGAGAGGGAAGGACATGTTGCTGGCAGGTGTGGGAAAAGGCAGGTGAGCTCTATAATTTGGAAGTAAAGCTTGAACTGAAAAAATTGTACCTGGAGGGACACTTAGGACTTAGACGAAAATGAAGATGCTTGCTCCATCCTCTGCAGGGCTTTCCTTGCCTGCTGATAGTTTCTTGTATCCAAAGAGAGATGGTGGTGGGGGAAAAGCTGATCTGCCCTCTCCCATACTTTTTGCAAAGACCTTCTCTCTTTTATAAATCACCTCAGACCCGGACAGCTGGTCTGGTCCACAATGGATCCTTTTGTATATAACATGGTGAGGAGTGTGGGTGCAGTATGTGGGATTATGGAGGATGATGGAGTTGTCCCCATGTCAATGCCATTGGAGTGACATGGTCACATTAAGAGTTTGGAACAGTGACAGGCAGGTGACAAGAAAGCCAAGGAGTGTGAGGTTGTTCTGGAGCACATAAGGGAAGCCTTTCCTGTATTATGAGGTGCTGGGCTGGTTTCTGTTTTGGGATGCTGAGCATCTTGGGAAGCGTTCTCTGCTCTGAGACTGTGTAACTTTATCTCTCCCATGCCTTGCCAGATGCTGTGTGGCAAGGAAAGGGCAGACAAACTTTGGACACTCCTGCCTTATGCCACTCTTTGTGCTTGTACCTGGATCCCCCTTCAGTCTTCTTTCTACCCTATCCTGCCCCAGCACTTGCACAACCTTCTTTGGAACAGCTTGGACTTGCTCATGTCATAGGAACTCAGGAAAGCCAGTACAGCCACAGTCATTGGAAACACGACACAAAATTGTCTTTTCAGTGCATGTACAGAAAGGCTCAAGCAGGTGTTTGCTTTCTCTTAGGAGCTACAAACCAAGGATGAAAGCTGCAGATGACCTGGGATATTGCTATGGAGAAAAGGAGTGAAAAACATGAAGATTAGTGTGAGACGATACCGTAGCATGAATGTTTTTGCGGACAGTGGGGCATTTTTTTTTTGAGTGATTCAGCATAAATTAGTTCTGTCAAAAAAAAAATAGAGTACTATGGACAAACTTGCCTTTGCTATCTTGGCTTGGGGAAGGTTGTACTTTTGCTGGCCTGGAACAATTTGGGATCTGGAATTGTGTCTTCCAGTGTGGGATTGCTTAATAGTCTGGAGGCAGTGCTCCTGGGATGACTGGCCACAGCTGTGTGCTCTTGTCCCCTCTGCCAGACTCCCACCTGGGCCAGGGCTCTCTCCGCTTCTCCAGACAGCTTGTTTGTGCTCTTTGATGAAAGGTTATTGCTTTGAAACCAACAAATTCCTCACTGTGTAGAGAAGAGAAACAGGCAACTCTAGTGTGTAACTCAGCAGACTGTCTTAGTTGTCTACTTGAGGCTTTTAATTATTTACTTCCTTTGACTGCAAAAGGAGCCTTAGTTGGGTAGTGCAGACATTGGTAGACATCTACAGTGCAGGTGTCTGTGGAGTTGGATGAGCTGAATCCCACCTTAATGTTCTGGTGACCTGGACTTCTCTGTCAAATATAGGTGGCATTGCCCAAAAGGTTAAAATGTTACCTGGGAGATCACTGAGTGATGGTGTAGGCTTGGGCTTCACTTTGGGCAGTGAGGCTGCGTAGAGACAGTGGTCACTTCTAACTTGGTGCTTGGGGGACTTCTCTAAGCTCTTTTCTCAAGGGGACGTTTATGTAGATTGGCATTGGAGTCTTTTCAGTTAAGGGATGCTGGAGCTTGGAATTGCTCAATGTTTCCCCTCATTTGATAAGAGCTTCCTTTTTTGTGATTAATAACCCTTTCTGCAGCACGTGATGTTCATGACACTGCTGGTATGAAAGTGGGGTGTAAAGGACAGTTGATACCCTATTAGAGAAAGCTTGGTACAGATACACAAAGACCGTCTGCCTGGAAGAGCTGGGGAGAGATCAGCGCTGTCACCTCCGCTCTTGGGTAACTGAGGCACAAACAGGATCGCTTAAGAAATCTTTTGCAGATTTGGAAAGCCCTAGCAGTGCCCCATCTGCTGCCTCCTACTCCACTAACACCTGGTGGGTTTTGGCGACGTGGGGACTGCAGTAGGGGTTGGTAATGGGAACTCGTGGGAGTAACTGCTGAGAGAAGGGAAGGCAAAAATTAATGCCCAGGAAAGCTGATAGCAAGCCCTGCAGACTCCATCTTCCCTCCTCTGGCTGCTGCTGCTGTTGCTCCATCCTCCTCCCACTCGCTGCTGATGCCAACGAGGCCTGTTTGCACCCACTTTCACAAGAGTGAGTGGGAGTAACTTGAGTCAGCTCCGAGTGTGCCCTTACCACTTCTTCAGCGTAGGTGATCTCTGCTCAGCACGCAGGCATCAAAGCTGCCAGGGGTGGTTTTGAGGTGGCTGTCATAGGAATTTGCTCTTGATTTTCCTCAAGAGGCAGGTCACTGAGAAAGAGTTGCTATTTTCTACAGTCTGACACTAGAGATTTCTCAATAGGGCATAAAGTAAACCTCCTGTTTACTTTAACAAATGGCTTTATCCATTTCAACTGCACATTTCCATGTACAGTTGCTCGTTGACGAAAAGACAATATCCTAAGGTGAGCCATAGTTCATAAGGTACGTTTCCTGTCACATTAGTGACCTTTCTAATAATTAAAACCACATAAGGTAATTTTATAAACTTCTTAATTATTTTCAGCATCTGCTTTAAATGTTTGCCTGTGGCTGAGGGGTGGAGGAGGAATTAATGTCAAAAAATGCTGGGTTCACTAAAGTTTATTATTTTCCTTTAAAAATAGGAAGTTTTGTTGTTCGTTCTTCTTCTATTATAATTCTTAGGAAGTGCTAGCGACTAGGATGATTCCTTTTAAAAGATGTTACTTACAAATATCTTTTAAATCCCCATTTAAAAAACACATGATCTACAAGGTGACCTATTTTTACCAGATAAGATGAGGAGACTGAATTATGGTGATGCACTGACCTCTGTTGGCGTCATCCTTTCTTACTGAAACTCCTTTTAAATGCCGAATGTGATACTCCAGACAATAGATGATACATCTGAGACAAGACCTGAGGCAGAATCTGTTCATGATGAAGCCATATTCTGATGCCACAGTAAATCTAACACTGTGACTCTTCAACCAATTCGCAGTTCTTGGGCATAATGACACATGGCATTGGCTTCCTATAAAAACACTCAATCAGGTGTTTTAAACATGCCAAAAAAGCTGGGCGATTTCTCTCATACCAGCAGGCTCCGTGATGGACCAGCTATTGTCTGTCTGTCCTTCTGTGGCTGGCATAAAGCCAGGCTGTAAAGGAAAAGCACGCACAACATCTCTGTAGGATGCTCTGGCTAATGGTGAGCTGCGTGCCCATGCCTGACTCCAGCCTGTTTTGAAAGGCCCCATCATCTCGTAGTATTTTGATCCAATAGGAACCATCAGTCATGCCTCTTCACGCAGCGTTGGCCTGCTGTCAGCAAACTTCTCCACAACACCCTAAAGCAACTTTGGCCAATTAGCTCCAATTAGAGCTTCATCTTTCCTGGAGACAGCTTGCGAGGGGAGGTAGTTGCCACAAGCATTAAAGGAGCCTGGTGGAGAGAAAGGGGCATTTCTAGGCTGCAGTTTGTCTGGTTTTGGTTTGGGATGGGATGACTTGCTCTCCAGAGGTGGCTCTCTACAACAGCCTCTGCCGTGTGGCTCCAATCCTCCAGCAGGAATGACTTCCAGGTGCGTGCCAGGTTTGCCTCAGATGAAACTTCAGGTGATGCCAAAATCTGAGGGGTGAAGCAATCAAAATGCTGCTAAAGAGCATAATACCCTCAGGAAAATGAAGACTGTGTATGAGTAGGGAGGGATGACAGTGGGAGACGGCTACGTGAACTTTGGCTGCCCTAGCTTTCCTTTGCCATCTGCCCATACAAGGACTAAACACTTGGGAATCTCCTCTTTAGGAGATATCTGTATTCTTCTCCGTTCCCCTGGGGGCACATGCACGCATAACTTGGGGGGACGTTGCATGTGTTTAAGAAACTCCCCAGAGACTTCCGTAGGCTTACTGAGTAACTGTGGGAAAATATATGAATCCACATTTCTTTTGTACTTCTCTCCACCTGCATGCGTTTTCAAAGAGAAGATCTGCCTGTTGTCCGTGGGATAGCCTTTGGAGATAAGGTTTAAAGAAGAGTGGAGAAAGAAACAGGCTCTCCAGCCCTCGTTTCTCATGTAGCGAGCAAAATTGTTAGCTTTTGTTTTGGAAGGAAACCTGCCTAATCAAGATGAGAGGGACAGTAATACGCAGGGACATGCCTGCTCATGCACGCGCTGCTGGAAGTGGAGGCTGAGACTCAGCTGCTCTGTCAGAATATGAGTCACGTTTTTATTTGTGTTTTTCTGAGCCTGAATTGAGAAAGCTTGTGTAAGAAATTTTACGGCCCTTGACATCACTCCGCACTTTTGCAAGACAATAGGCTGACATTTTTCCCTAGGTGTTGGATTAAATAATAACTGGAGATTGTGCAAATACTTCTGCTTAGCCATGATTATCATGCCAAGGCCTTGCGCAAACTAGGGACTTCTGCTGGTAGGGTGGTTCCACTAATGTGTGCCATTAAGATAGCAGCTCTGTCTGTCTGCCTGTTTGCACCACTGTTGGTCTGCTCTTCTTTGAAAGCATGGGTAGAAAGCCCACACTGGAGGAACTGAGGGAAGAACCACATCCTGACCACCAATGCTTCCTATCAGGGCGAATCTTGGTGGTGTACAGAGCCCATAACTAACACCTGAGCAAAGGTAAGCTGCAAGTTCATAGTTCTCCTGTTGTACACAAGCATTTTGACACAAGCACATCACTGGTCTTGGTTCTCTAGGGAGTCACGCTCTGGTAAGCAAGGCAACGAAAGAGAACATAGACCGCTGCATAAATGTGCTTGTTCAGCTGTGTCCCACGTTTCCTGTAGAATTACCCTCCCCTAAACTCTGTCTGTGAGAGCAAAGGGACTTGCATTTCTCAACCTCGTGCTAACAGCTGCAAGCCTGAAATCATTTAGGGGATTTTATGCTCACTTTCATTTTAAAAACAAGGAAGCTCAGGGCTGCTGGGTGAAGAGTGAGCAAGCTTCGCATATTTTGATGCCTTACGGATATGTTCTCAGAAAATTTTTTATCCTTTTAGGACCATTGTTTTTCCCCTTCACCCAGGCCTCCAGTGGTGTCATAGCTTTAACTAATGATCTCACAATCTGCTTTCAAGCTGCAGTAGTAGGAACATGGCACCAGCACTTGCCCTTCCCAGTAGTCCACTTGGTGGGTAAAATGGGAATGCAGAGTCAGCAGAACCATGTTTCATTTTTAGCTGTCCACCTGCTTTCCAACCGCCAGCTCTCATCTGTGCTCCACTCCAGCATGGTGGTATCTTGCTGACTTGTTTCCCTACCTGCCTTACAGGGCCACTGTGAGCCATCATGGGTGACTGGTTTAAATTTATCATACTTCCCATCGTGGGCAAAAAACTTGCAACATCTTCAGCTGCCTCTGTCCTGAAGTACAGGCTCTTCTCTCCTTGTTGTCCAAATTAGGGGATCTGCTCAAGCTCCTTATACAGAAATAAGAAGCGCAGAGATTTGTGTGCATGGCTGCATCTCACCTTGACACGGGTCTGGAACACAACCCTATTGTGCTCCTCAACCCCAGAGCTGAGAGATAGCTTTGTGTCCCAAGCTGTAGGCATAGTCCTTGCAGGTCACAGGATCCAGTGGGAGAAAGCAGGTTTGGAAAGGAGCAAGCTTCTATGTATGAGGCAGACCTTTTTGCATCACTTGGTGGATTATACTAAGGAAAGCAGATATTTTGAAAGATGGCTGAGATGACCAGCAATGAAAAGGAAAGGGACAAGCAGCAGTAAGGAAAGTGAGGTTGCAGACCATGGCCATTCCACTGAAAAAAGTAAGGGCACCTGTAACGTGAGTCTTTAGTAAAGACTCTTAGGAGTCCCTTAGGAAGGACTTCCAGGAGTGGAAACCAGTGGGAAAACGTTGGTACCTGTATGTGTCCGTTTGAGCCCATCTGAAATATGTTAGATGAACAGCATGCTAGATGTGCCCTTTTCTCTGTGTTGACTTTAGATTGAAGTTATTCAGTGTATTCAGAAATTGCTGGGAAGAAAACGAAGATATGATGGGAGGAGAGACAACAGTGTGGCTGCATACATCTCACCTTCTAAAAAGAAACCCAATCTAAAAATCGGGTTAGTCTGGTGAGGTGTATGTCCCATGAGGCTACGACTGTTTGGCTTTACCTGTGTTAGCCTCCTTCTAATTCTCTGTTTGTCTGGTTCTGACTCCTGGCTTGGGATGTGGCCGCAGCTCAGGCTGGAAGGACCCTTGCAGGGGGTCTCCAGTCTAACCTCCTGCCAAAGCTGGGCAGCTCTGGGGTAGCACGGGCTGCTCAGGCCTTGCTTCACTTGGTGCTGCAGCAGTAACACGAGGAGATGACTACACGATCTCAGATGTAAAGGCCTATAAGGTAGATGTTTAAAACTGAACCACCAAGACCTCTTTATAGACAGGGTCCCAGCAGCAAGCACACCCTATGGTGCACAGCTGTTTGCAAGGCGATCAGCCCCCTCCAGCTATGGCAGAGGGAAGAAGGAGAAAATAAACTTTCTGGACCTTTCTGCCCTCTTGGTCCTACCGTGTGACCTCCACAAGAGACAAGCAATGTCCACCCCTCTGCATTTGGCCCAAAACCCAAGGGCCTGTTAATCAGGTTATCAAAACAGTAAAGAAAGGCTTTTTTTCAAGAACCTCATGCTATGGCTGATATAATTTTGGTTGAACTCAGCTCGTGGTTTAAAAAGTGCTGGGAGTACAAAAATGGGAAGAAAAACAGTACAAGGTAAGGCAACTGCACGAATTTCATTTCCATAAAAAAAACCAAACCAAAAATGAAACAAAAACCCAAGTTGCCAAATTCTATTTCCTACAAACTACCAACTGTTTGGGTTTGTGTTAACCTCCTTTCCCCACCAGCTGAGCCCTGGGCTTTACGTGAGCTTCCTTTCAGTATGGAGCACAGACTGAAAATAAGGGTCTAACCCTGTAGCCTGATACAAAGTTTTGCCTACATCAGAGAGCCCAAGGACCATTTCAGGGTCACAAATGCTTCACGAATATTTATAGTAATATCTGAATCTGTGGCTGATGGTTCTTACCACGGCCAAGAACTGAATGAAATTATCTTATCTCAATAACACAGCTATTCATATAAAAAAGGTTGGTAAGTGCAACAGCGAGCAGTGGGCGCGCCATCATGTTCGTCACTTGTAACCAGGGAACAGGAAAAACTTGCATTTCAACTTGCCGCAAATGTTCTTGCTCCCTGCAGCTTCTAATGTGTGTACTGTAATAAATGTGCTTATATGTTCTTGTAAGTGAGATTTATTACTGTGCTTTATTACTATGAATTGATTAGTTGTCATTACCATGATCACTGCAGGTAAAATAGATATGGAGGTATATAATTATAAGCAAAACCAGCTTTGTCTTTACAGTAAAACCTAACAGTCAGGAACATTCTAGTCTGTAGAAAAGCCAATTGTCAAACCAGATAGTCTTCAGACTTAAGTCTTGTGTAGGATTTGATCTGTTTATAAGAGGCGGTGGATTGCTTTCCTGATAGGGGGTGGTTAGAAAAGTCTTAGTGCATCTTGAGTTCAACTGAAAGAAAATTGCTGCGGAAAATTAACTCATGGAGGGAAACAAATGACAGGTAGGGTTCGGTCACTGCTAGAGCAGCTCCTCTCTATCTGCTTGTGTCTCCTTCCTCAAACACAAACAGTGACGTTCATTCAGACAACTGCTGAGCTTCCAGTGCATTGAGGTGGCTTTTTACCATTGCTTTTAATAGAAGGTGGTTTGTTAACATTGTATTTTGAGGCTTGGCAAAGCTGCTTTTGTGGCCAGACAACATCGCAGTCTGTATGTTGTGCACAGCAGTTCCAGCAACATCCCCTAAATAAAAATGCCGCGTAACAACTTGGAGAGTACTTATTATATTATTCTTATAAATTTTGGGGAAGATGGGCCATATTGAGTGTATATCTGGATATTGATGAATTAGCTCAGGCAAGCTAAAACATAACACAGACTTGGTCTGTAGGTGGGAAATGTTAACTGGAATGTTTTTACATATGGTTCCAGCAGAGCTGCTTATCCTAAGCGTGCAAGAATGGGACTGTCCCAGCAGCTGCAGCCCTTGTGTATCTTGTTCAACTTTTCAGCTCCACAGTCCTGATACAAGTACCAGTGGAAAAGAAGCCACAAAGGGACAGTGTTTTTTAGTCCATGTTGATAGAAAAAAAGGGCCCTGTAAGATATAGCGAGTAGTTTATAAATGACTATGCCATAAATTACTGCCCTGTGGTAGTGTGGGAGGTCACAATGGTGCTTTGTTACTCTGTAATAAAATAAATAAATGTAATAGAAGATAAAGCACTTTCTTAGGTTATCTGCCCCCTTTGGAAACTTATGTCATTTTTCTGTTGTAGATCTTAGCCTTTAATATTAGCAATGTTTGACTCAGACTGACATCCTGAGCTCAGCTGCTACCAGGCCTGCACCTCAATTCTCTGCCATGGATGACTTGTACTGTTTGCAGCGTGAAGTCCTCTTGGAAGATGAACCTCTACTGCAGGTCACTGCAGATCACACCCGCACTGCCCAAGACATCCACCCTTTCATGCCTTTGCTCGTGTGCCCTGATACATACGAAATGCACGCAGAGACCAAACAGGAGCACCAAGTCTGTGAAATTGCAACAGCTTTGCAGGGCATGGAATAGGGCTGGTTCTTCACTGAGGACCCAGTTTATCTGGCCTGTATCAGCTTGTGACTCACCTCTGTGCTGAAGTGTGGCCCTTAAAAGGTCTTGCTCCATGGCAGGCTATGGTTATGGTTGACAGTACAAATCAGTAATGCATGGGGGAAAAAGAACCCACCAACTTCAGAAGAATATTCACAGTTATTCCCCAATGAGCCATGATGAACCAAGTGCCATCAAGGCTTAATCTACATGAGAACCAGAGGAGGTAAGGTCTGGACGGCTTAAAGATCCGGACACTCTTATCTTCAACCTTTTCCCAGTATCAAAGGTACTGGAAATTTGTCCCTGAGGACACAGACACCTAGTTTTCACAACTGATCACAGGAAGAAGGTGGGATGTTGTTCAGGGCTGCTGAAGGACACAAGACTTGCTTCCTCAGCTTTACCATGGTGATGAATTTAATCAAAAAAAGAGTCCTTCCTCCTCCTCCCCATAGTCTGCCACCAACTTAGGAGCTGCACACAGAAAAGACATGGGCAGGGCACAGTGTCTTGGTAGTCTTGCCTTTTCCAGGGTAACGCTGCAGTCCCCCTCCTGCTCAAGCTGCTGCCTCTGTGAGAGCTGCCTTCTTGGATGAAAGGTGTTGGTCTAGGTTGTCACTTCAGCTTCTCCAGGGATCAGGACACCAGTGTAGAGAGGTTTGTTTCTGACTTGTCCCAGCTACCAAAAAAAAAAAAAAAAGAGAGTCATGCAGAATGGGGAGTGTGGTGAGAAAACAGCTCAAGAATTAGGAATTTACCTTGTCCACTCAATCTTGAAGGACTAGATAACAAATTAACAGAGCAAAGGGAGGAATGAGAGGAGGTTTCCCTTCTCCCTGTAACTGGAAATCCTTTCTAGTGGACAGGAATGCATTTATTTTTTGTGTCTCCCCAGTTTCTCTCTCTCTCTCTGTTGGAACGGGTTCCAGCAGCAAAACCTGGTTCTCCTCTTGCTTATATCTTCTCACATGCTGGGTCTGAGGTTTGTTTGTCTCCCCCTCAAGCTTCTCTTTTTAGCAGGACATTACGAGTGGCTCTCCTGTGCCTCCATGTGCCAGCTGTCCCTTTGTGATCTGCTGATCCTATGGGTCAGCGGACAAAGCTGATTATTTGCAAGATGACAAGAAGAATCAGTACCTCCTCATAGTTCCTATCTCTCCTTGATTAGCAGAGCTGGCTTCAGCTGTGGGACTCTCACAGACTTTGCTATCACAAAGTGACCATCAGACAATCAGCCCTAAAGGCCAGCCCTGCAGACCTAATGCGGCCAGCTCAATCCCTTTCCCCCTGATTCTCCAAGATTTACCTCCGTTGCTGAATTTCTTGACTGTGAACAGGCGGTCTGTTGCAGGAGTTTCTTGCCCTTTTCCCCTGAAGTGCAAAAATTTTTTTCCCTGAAGTGCAAAATGTTTTCTTTTCCCAAGATCCTAAGAGGATGTACCACAAGAAAACTCCCTTTTTAACAAGAAGGTTGCAAGAGTCGTCCCACGGGGTGAGGAAATCTGTGTCATTTCTCCAGCTCTTCCCCTCCTGACACCACACACCTCCAGTGCTCAACCCATTTTGTATTTGACCTCTTGGAAGGGCTTCTAGTGTCTTGTTTTAAATACTGCTGGTGCCAGTAAAACTGGCTTTACTAGATGCTTTTTAGGGCATTTTAACCCTTCTTCTCAACACTGGTGTAGTTAAATTGAAATTAAAATCTCAGTTGCTCTCTTTGAGAGGAAAATTGTTTTGCCTGGACCTTGCCCCAAGCCTGTACTCTGTGTCCCACCATCACAGTAGCATTTTTACCAGCCATTGAATCTTATCACTGAATTTGCCTGTTGCGAATAAACCAGAGCTGTTTCTTCATGATGGCATTGGCACACTGCGATGTGTTGGGGCAACCTAAATCCCACCCAAATCCTTCTGCCTCAGGTTTCCTGACGGCCGGTGCCAGGTTGTCAGAGGCACCTTGTTGAGCATGGGGATCATAGAATCATAGAATGGTTTAGGTTGGAAGGGACCTTGAAGATCATCCCGTTCCAACCCCCCTGCCATGGCCAGGGACACCTCCCACTAGACCAGGTTGCTCAAAGCCACATCCAGCCTGGCCTTGAACACCTCCAGGGATGGAGCTTCCACAGCTTCTCTGGGCAACCTGTTCCAGTGCCTCACCACCCTCAGAGTAAAAAATTTCTTCCTAATATCTATTCTAAATCTCCCCTCTTCCAGTTTGAAGCCATTCCCTCTCGTCCTATCACTACATGCCCTTGTAAAAAGTCCCTCCCCAGCTCTACTGTAGGCCCCCTTTAGGTACTGGAAGGCCGCAATAAGGTCTTCCCAGAGCCTTCTCTTCTCAGGTGCAAAGGAGGACTCCAGACTGTGCCCCCCAGACTCATCGTGGTCCCGCTCACAGCACTGCAAGCTTAGAGTAGCCATTGTGGTCCGGCAACCCCAGAAGCAAACCCAGGGAACCAGAGACCAGCTCGCAGCAGGTCTGGGCTGCATTTTTCTTCCAAGGTATTTTTATTGCCCAGAGTGACCTCCCTGGTGCTGCAGGCTGCCTCCCCGCTGATTCCCCAGCTTTCAGGAGCCATCGCGACTGCTGTAGCTAGATATATGACCTCCTCTCAGAAATATTAAGCTGCTTGTTTGTTCCCAAATACAGAAATTAGGTGAGGGTTGAGAGGACTTATCAGTAAGGCAGGGCAGGAGCAAACACACACATTGCCAGGGTGTTGCAAACGTCCCCAGAACAAACACCCCAAATCCAGGGAATTCAGTTAAGGTTGTTTAAATGCTTAGCGGTGTTTCTGTATGTTACAGCACAGAGAAAAGATGTGCCATGCCTGAAAATAAAAAAAAAAAAAGAAATGGAAAAAAAAAGTCTATGCAACATCCCAAAAGTTGTAACCATTCAAAAAATCTCATAAACCTCTAAGTCCTCTGAAAAATTAACTGATTTTCCTCAAGCTGAGTGAAGTGTATTTTAGGAACCCAAAGCTGTTAAAATGTATCTAGTCCAGTTTAAGTCTCTATGAATGACTGGTGTCACTGTGACTAACAAATCAGAAACCATAGAATCATAAGATAGTTTTGGTTGGAAGAGACCTTTAAGATCATGAAGTCCAAGTGTTAACCTAGCACTGCCAATTTACCACTAAAGCACATCTGTCAGCACCACATCTACACGTCTTTTAAATACCTCCAGGGATGGAGACTCAACCCCTTCCCTGGGCAGCCTGTTCCAATGCTTGACAACCCTCTTGGTAAAGAAATTTTTCCTAATATGCAATCTAAACCTCCCCTGGTGCAACTTGAGGTGGTTTGCTCTTGTCCTATCCCTTCTTACTTGGGAGAAGAGACAGACCGCCACGTCTCTACAACCTCCTTTCAGGCAGTTGTAGAGAGCAATAAGGTCTCCCCTCAGCCTCCTTTTCTCCAGGCTAAACCACCCCGGTTCCCTCAGTCGTTCCTCATAAGACTTGTGCTCCAGACCCCTCACCAGCTTTGTTGCCCTTCTCTGAACACGCTCCAGCACCTCAATGTCTTTCTTGTAGTGAGGGGCCCAAAACTGAACACAGTACTCGAGGTACTGAGTTCACTCTGATCCACAGCTATGAATCAGACCTTCATTTCCATCAATGCCCAGGCTTTGTATCTGCCTGTTTTGACTCTCTCAGATGCTCCCAGCTTCACCCCTTTTCGCTACTGAGTGCTTCAAAATCCGATAAGCTGCTTCTGGGTAAGTTCTTCTCTGTCCCATACTTTTGAAAACCACTATTGGTCTTTTTAATGCTGACATTTATTTTGTGAGGGGGGTTGAGAAATATTGGGCTATTTCATCCCCCTGCTTCCTCATCCTGAAATCTGCTTATCCTTATTTCTGCAAATATTGCTAAAAGTTATCCTTGCCTTGACCCCTCCTCAGGAGACATGCTTATTCAGGGCTTAATTGTTTGCTGATTAATTTCCTGTCATTCCTCATTTTATGGGCTTCCTAAATCCCTCCAGAGAGATTGTGGTCTCGGGTCTAAAACAGGGGCAACTCTCTTGACATCTCTAGTAATTCCAGCGCGAATGAAGAAGAACTGAGACCCAGAATCAAGCTTGAAAGGGTGGGTATTAGGAGGGTTTGGAGAGGTCTTGAGATTTTCTGATGGAGTATTTCCATTGAGGTGAGACCTGCAAGTCAGCAGGTACTTCACATTACTGTGATGTAAAGTCCTGTTGTAAAGGCTCCAGAATAAAATGTTTTGGGATTTCAGTTTCATTGTTCTTTTTGAGTTTTCTGTTATTAATTTCAAATCAACACAAAAATAGCTTTTTAATATTCCTTTCCACCTTCATGTTTTCCCCTCTAGTCCCAACATCTTCACACAGGTTGGCTTTACAAGCCCAGAACCATGTCTGGCTGTACTGTATTTGTAATGGTAGTATCCAGAGGCCACCTGACTGCTGCTTTGTCACACCTCCATAATCTTAACTTTCTAAACAAATGAAGAATTAAAGTTGACTTTGTCTGATTTTTCCTCCTGACTTCCCAGTTATTTCATTCCATGAGGACCACAGTCGTACTTTTCCTGTAACTGTTCTGAGCTACTTTCTGTCATGACAGTGCAAAACCACGCTGCCTTTTAATACCATAGTCTCTTTATTACTGTCTCCTTTGCTCTACTTCATCCCTTTTGGCATTTTGTCCTTTTCGTGCCTAGCTTTACAGCCTGCTGCACGTCTACGCTGCATCTACCTCCAGTAAGTTTTGCGACACTCTATAAGAGTTGATATATAAGCAGCAGTCTGAGCTGTGGCATGACTGAAGCCCAGGCAGCCAGGCCATACTGGGACTCACCAACGGGAATGACTCTGTTAGCTGAATGTTAACCTGGTCCAGCTGCTGTTGTTGGCACAGCAAGTTTGGCTCTGTACAAGAACACTGCTCTTCCTTTTGCTCTGCCTCCTGTAAAAATGAGATAGTGAAAAAGGAGTATCTGGAAAATGCATCCTTGCGTTAGGAAGCACAACACTGCAGCAGCCTGAATTTTCCCTAGTCCTGACCATGGTGTGATCCTGGAGCAGTCAGATCCCAGTTTCACTTTAGGTGACCCTCTAGGAACCCTGTCCTGTGGAGGAGAAAGGGAAGTTAATCTTCTCTATCCATTCTTTCCATTGGAGTTTCAGCTCACCATTCTTTGCTTTGGGAACTGTGTGTTTTAATGTGTTCTGGGAACAGGGAGATGAAGTAGGGGAGCTTCTTCCACCACTCTGGGAAGGTTGAGAAAGGCACCCTGCTTCCAAAACTGCACCGAGGATTTGCATGATTGTCCCTATGTGCCATTCACTCACTCATTTACCTCCCGCCTCCTTACACAGAAAAACTTTTTGAGGAGCTTGCCTAGATTTCGGCAAGGTACTATAATAAATATGAGCGAATTTCGACACAGATGAGGAGCTGTACAAGCTAAGGAGGAGGGAAAGAATTTGTGAACTATAGAATGGTTTAGGTTGGAAGGGACCTTGAAGATCATCGAGTTCCAACCCCCCTGCCATGGCCAGGGACACCTCCCACTAGACCAGGTTGCCCAAGGCCACGTCCAGCCTGGCCTTAAACACCTCCAGGGATGGAGCTTCCACAACTTCTCTGAGCAACCTGTTCCAGTGTCTCACCACCCTCACAGTAAAGAATTTCTTCCTAATATCTAATCTAAATCTACCCTCTTCCAGTTTAAAACCATTACTCCTCATCCTATCACTACGTGCCCTAGTAAAAAGTCCTTCCCCAGCTCTCCCGTAGGTCTCCTTTAGGAACCAGAAGGCCGCTATAAGCTCTCCCCAGAGCCTTCTCTTCTCCAGGCTGAACAACCACAACTCTCTCAGCCTGTCCTCACAGGAGAGGTGCTCCAGACATCCAGCATGGTGTATTAGCTCTGCAAACTGAAGAAACAGAAACTCTGTTGGACAAAGCAAGCAATTAAGGTGCTTTTTTATATATATATATATATATGTATTCATAGATTTAAATGCAGTTGGAGGACGGCTGCATGCCGTTACTCGGTGTCCCCCCCGCCAATCCTTCCCTTCTGCCCCCCGCAGGTTCCTCCGGCAGCAATACACCTTCGGTCCGCTAAGCGTCCCGACGGCGCCGCCGCCTCACCGGAGCCACCGCCGCCACCTCCCCTCCCCTCCGCTCCTTCCTCACCTCTCCCTCCCCTCCTTCACCTTCCTCAAACCTGCGGTCACTTGACCCGGCCGGGGCGGGGCAGGGCGGGGCAGAAC
>VUYV01000075.1:158003-189085 GCA_008711295.1 Anarhynchus alexandrinus
GAATCTGCCCCCGCCCCGGAGGGTCCGGGCCGCGCAGCCCGCTGGGGTCAGGGTGGCAGCGGGGTCGGGGGGCGCTGAGCCCATCTCCGTGGCGTCGCCCCTGCGCCTGGTGGCGTGGGGGGGTGTCGGGGGGGAGGGTGTCTGGCGGGCTCGGTCCTGGCTGTGGCTGTGTGGGTTGTTCCCGTCAAAACGTTTCCTGTAATTCCCCCGACGTTTGTTGGCTTCTGGGTCAGCCACAGCAAATGTTTTAATTATGTCGTCAACATCATCTTCATCATCGCCGTCATCATCAAAGGTTCATTAATTATATCTCCCCGCCGGGATTGCGTGGAGGTTGGCCGTTGCCCAGCGCTGCGGGCTGGCGGGGCTGCGCGTGCGAGGCACGCGTTGGGCACAACCCGGGTGACATCCCACCCGATGCTGGCGGCATCCCATGGTCAGGGGACCCTGATCTCTCGTGGCTTTACACCTTTGTGTCTTTTATTACTTCTTTATTGTTTGTGTCCTGGTAGAGCCCTCGAAATGGAATTGCTGCCCTCACTCAGACTGCCAAGATCGGGTCACAAAGCTGGCGTGGACCAGGGGAGTGAGGGTAGTTAATCACGGCAATGTGTGTAGGGTGGACTTGCCTGCCTGGAAGGGGGGAATAAAGACACAGTTCTCCTTTGCAAAGTTTAGGATTTAGTCATGAGAGGTTGTAATTTCATTCCTCCAGGCAAGCCTCGGTTTCTCCCTGAAGAATACCCCACATCTCAAGCACACGGTAGCAGCTGAGTTTGGAGGTGGCGGTGTGAGGAGAGAAAACGGACTTCACATGATCCAATGTGAATCATAAAGAAGCCAATTTATTGATATTCTACTGTCCCTTATATACAATTCTTCTATCCCTAATCACGTTTATGCATTAGTTGATTGGTTAAAAGTCCTGTGCACGAGGCGAACATGCAACTCAGTTTCTTTTCCGATTGGTTCATCTAATCTCTGTTTTTCCACTTGCTCATCCGACTCCTCCAGGCCTTTCTCATCCGACTCCTCCAGGCTTGTTTTTCCTCAATTCATGTGAAACAGTCACTATCACTCCTGTTTTTCTCCCCTCAAAATAACTTCAAGGATGAGAACTTACAGCCAGTCCGCTTCCTCGCATGGCTGGTTCAAAATATGTCCATTGTCTCTTAAGTATGTTCCCACAGCGGTGTGAGCATCTAGGGCACGCACTGCACGTGGGATCAGGCCAAAAATCTGATCCAGTCACTTCTGTATGGGTCAGCGGACGGCTGTGGTGCTGCTGCTCCTGCCACCAGTGGCTGCTGTCCCCAGCCTCAGGGTGCTGTGGAGGGAGGTGGGAAGAAGAGAAGGATGAGATGTGAATCTCTCACATGTCTGCGTTTGCAGGACTGCAGCATGACTTGGTCTTGCTCTTTCTGCTGGCTGCTGGCTTTCCCCAGGCCTCGCAGGACACTCCTTGTGAAGTGTCCTGGTCCCGCAGAGTCTGGACAGTTGATGGCAGCTTGTGCCAGGCTGAGAACCTGCTGCCCTGTGGGTTTTGGCCGGCCAACACTGAGGTCCATTGTACAGCCCAGCAAAGCCAATGGTGGCGCTTGCTGCCTCCACAGGGACTTCCTTAGTGTGAGGCAGCGCTGGGCTGTCCTGACCCGGTGCTGAGCTGGTGTAAGGGAATAGCATGGCAGAAAACCAGCTTTTTTTCTCTTAGCTGTGGGACTGTGCCCACGTTAGCTCAAGCGAAGTGGTGAGAGCACATGGTGAGAGAAAAGGGTGGCAGCAAGTAAACCTGCACCCTTGGTCGCATCCCAGGAGCACTGTGGGTACAAAGGAGCTTGTGCCAGGCCAAGGTGCCACTGGCCGGTGGGGCATACGGGTCCCTGCTGCTCACCAGGGGGCTGCATGCCTGTTCCGGGGGGGTTGTGGGTGGCTCTGGGGAACAGAGGAATTAGGCAGCCCCAAAGGCTCTGGAAAGGGAGCTGTGGATCCCAAGGAAATAAGGAAAAAGCAGTGCTTATAGTTATGTTTCTAGTCTGTACATCTTCAGAGCTGTGGAAGGACAAAGACTATCCAGACTTTTGCAACTACTAAATAGCAATGTGGTTTTAAGCATCAACAGCCCCTGTCCACTCTGATGCTATGTGGTACGTAGGGTAGAGCAGAGCAGCCCTGGGTGAGCAGTGGTGTGCGGTCTGAGGAAGCAGGAGACATAGCGAAAAGGGGTAAGATTAGCTGCACACATCTGTTGTCTGAGCAAGGGGCCTGCAGGAGGCAGAAGCTCAGCATGTTAAATTGCTGAGCTAGAGGATGGATGAGTTGATCTGCCTGAGATCTGAACTTCTTTCCAAGAATAAGAATACCAGATGTGGCATATAGAGATCAGTTGCTTATGCAGAACAATGTCAGCGACATGGACAGTGGGGTCGAGTCCACCCTCAGCAAGTTTGCCCATGACACCAAGCTGTTTGGCGAGGTAGACACGCTGGAGGGGAGGGATGCCATCCAGAGGGACCTGGACAGGCTAGACAGGTGGGCCCAAGCCAACCTCATGCAGTTCAACAAGGCCAAGTACAAGGTCCTACATCTGGGTCAGGGCAATCCCAAGCACAAATACAGGCTCGGCAGGGAATGGCTGGAGAGCAGCCCTGAGGAGAAGGATCTGGGTGTGCTGATTGATGAGAAGCTCAACATGAGCCAGCAATGTGCGATCACAGCCCAGAAGGCCAACTGCATCCTGGGCTACATTAAAAGAAGTGTGGCCAGCAGGGCGAGGGAGGTGATTCTGCCCCTCTACTCCACTCTCGTGAGACCCCACCTGGAGTACTGCATCCAGCTCTGGAGTCCCCAACATAAGAAGGACATGGACCTACTGGAGCATGTCCAGAGGAGAGCCATGAGGATGATCCGAGGGCTGGAGCACCTCTCCTATGAGGAGAGGCTGAAAGAGTTGGGGCTGTTCAGCCTGGAGAAGAGAAGGCTCCGGGGAGAGCTTATAGCGCCTTTTTTTCCTAAATAAATCTATGGGAGTTTTTCCACTCGACTTTGCCCATCAAATATCTGTTTTTTAAAATAAGAAGACAAAAGGAGCAAGAGAGGGTTTAAACCACTTCTTTCCTGCATACCCAAAGGCCTTGTGTGTATGGATAACCTCAGAGGTAGCTGCTCTTCACCAGGAGGGAAGCCCCAGGTTACGCACCGGACACATGCAGCCTGTGACACTGTGCCAGGGGTGGCTGGGTGTTCCCCTCAGTCAACATGGTCCCATTCTTATCTTAACTGGGGTGGCTGTACTCAGAGGGACCAGTTCAAAGCCACACAAAGGCACGGCAAGGCAGGCTGGACAAGTGATGCTACATGCATTGGCAGATATAAAAGCAGGTTGTATCTGTTATGTGTGGTATGGACATAAAACTTAAGAATGTGGTTCCTAAAGTTGCCTTTCAGATGACACTATGGGACTGCCAAAAAAAAAAAAAGAAAAAATCTATTGCACCATGTTTAAGGAAACCACAGTTTCTTCATATGAACAGCACAGATTACTTGTAAATCCAGAAAAACCAGCCACCTCCCAAAAGCAACCCAAAGAAGACTTTGCGGAGAAGCAGTCTCAGGAATGAATGTGCCAAGATGCAGCAAAAGGGACCAGGAACCAGTGAGGAAGTTTGGCAGAGCACAAAACCTGCACAAATACATATCTGACTGCCACTGCTGTAGGAATCATTCACAGTGACAGCTTTTTTAAAAAGGATTTAAAAAGGTGTACTGTTTATATAGGTAAACACTGTGCCATGATCAAAAAGAAAGGGTCCCACTACATAGCTGTGAAAGAATAGCTAAAGCCTTGAAAACAGTGAAAAGAAAGGCTGGCTTTCATCCTCAAAAACACCACCTGAACTTCAGGAACATCCTAGAAAAAAAAATGGCATGGAGAGCTCATCTTAATGTTCTGCATCATCCTGGAGAACATAAAATGAAAAATGAACAGGATAATTCTAGTAGGCCCTGGCGATGACCATGATTTGTCAGCTAGGTTTCACCCACTGGAACTCCTGCATGACCATTGCAAATTTTGCAGAAGATCCCAGAGAGGCTTGTATCCAAGAAGAACGGTTCTAGAGTAGTTTTCAGGAAGGTCCGACCAAACTGAAGTGCTTGTGATCATGGGCTCGGTAAGGGTGATAAGAACAGACATCAAGAGATCTTCTCAAAACAGGGAATAGGAAGACAGAAGTTTGCCTCTTTGACGCCAGAAGCCAGCGTGATCTGAAAATCCAATGTCCTGACATCTCTGTCAAGGCTTTTTGTAGAGGTATTGTTGTGACAGCTGAATCGATGCTTTGAGGTAAGTGTTCTCCAGGGGCCCGAGGGTCACAGACCCGGCCCCTGTCCTGATCCTGCCATCAGTCCCACTGCCGGGCTCCTGGGGCTGCAAAGGGTCAGAGAACAGACATTGTTTCACGCTGGAGGTAGGTTACTCCTCATGATGTCGCAACTGCCAATGTAGATAGTAATTTCTCCATACCAACGAAGCGGCGCATATTTGTCTTGGCTCTATTTTTTCTTTCAAGCTGGTCAGTTTACAAGCCTGAAGCTGGAGCCCTCCCTTGGCATTGTGCTAGGAGACGACGTTATCAAAAAGCGGTGTATGTTGTGGCCGAGAAGCTCTTGACATTTTGCTGCAACTACTTGAGTGAAGGGTTGACATTTTATAGCATGTATAAATCCATTCTGCACAGGTGCAATGGCATTAATTCAACCACAGTATATGCAATGGTTTATTCTTTTTCTTTTCTTTTTCCCTCCCAGAACACCCTATGAAGTCCTAGAGCAGGCAATAATGGAAGGCCCTTTGCAAACCTCCATTCACGTGTGCCATGAAAATGGTCAATGGATGTCACGATTACCAGAGAAGCTCTGGGATATTCCCCTCTATAACTTAGCTCTTCCAGGTAAAGATTAACTTTTGTTCCCCGCTGTTTTGTTAGTGTGTCATTTACGCATTGGAACATCCTGTTTGTCCCATTTCAGGACGGCTACGTTTATTATTTGGGTCAGTGTGTGGGAGAAGGGCTTGGGGCAGGGTTTGTGTGATGTGTGCCCGTATGTGAATACTTCTAGTGTATAATGTTTAGGGTTTCTTGAAGGGGAGGGGGGAAAAAAGGATTTATTTTTTTTTTATTGAGGGAAGGAAAGAAAGAGGGACTCTTCTGCAGTCCCTGTGCATCATCTTGTCAGGTCAGTGTTAATAATCTGAGCATTTGCTTATCTGGGCAATCATGAGATTTTTCTAATTTGTTCTTGCCACCTCCTACGTAATAAAATGTTTCCAAAAGGAGAGAAATAACATTTTACCTTATTATTTTTTTCTTTGTACTGTTTAAAAGAGGTTGTGAAGGTATGAAAAAAGGAGGATGGAGACTTTTAGTTAACATAGGCTTTTATTGATGTAGAGTGTGACTTTTCTGCCTTACCCTGCTCACAAAAACTGAATTTATCCTATTAGGGGTAAATACAGCTGCACTGTAGCTGGTGTCCTCATTGGCACTTCATTCAGACCTGTGTATCGTTAGCCTGTCTTTGGTCATATTATTGCTTCTCTCTGCTGCCTTGACTAGATGATTTTATTTTTTTATTATTCTTTCCTCCTTCTGCCCAAAGACGTTAAGGGAGAACCTGTTTTCACTGGCATGTAAGGAGGCACTGGAGGACTGTCAGCTCTTGGGTGATACCCTTTGCCTCCACAGTGAAAATGGTACCAAAGAAAAGTCTGGCCCCTGTTTTCTTTCACACCTGTAGATGCGACAGGTAGTTTGGGTGGAAAGCAGCACAGCACATAGATGAATGTTTTGTGTAGGCTGCAGGATCATAGATTAACTTTAGCAAAGACATATACTTAGAGATAGTGGGAAAAATCAAGTCTTGTCTTCAGTGGGTGGAGCCCTGGTAGGACCCAAAAACTGTGGTTCATATTTTTTTTTTTCTGCCCCTCATGAACTAATGGAGTGTGGAGTTTCGATTAAAATGGAAAGCCAGAAACTTATTTCATGGTGACTTTTTGGATATGTAATTTAAATTGATGTTAACTTCAAAACAAGTGCACTTCTGTTTTGGATAAAGTCTATGTTAGAGGATCCCAGGACAGATGTTATAAAAAAATTCTAGATTTCTTATTAAACCATCAAGAAGAGAAAATAAGTATCTATCTTGTGACAGAAGAAAGAAGGTAATCTTCTCCTCTTCTTTTTTTTTTGTTTCTTTTTTGTTCTTCTTGCAAAAATCCTTCAAAAAGTTAGTAGCATGCTCAGTGGTTGTGGTTTTTTTGGGTGGAAAAGGAACTATGTTGTTTCTAAAAAGCTTTCAGAGTGGTGTTTCTTGGACATTGTAGAAAGCTGGGAACCTGCTGATGTGTGCCTTTGACTTTCTCTCTCTTCCCATAATGGTGATCTTGTTATGCTTGTGAATGTTTGTAGTTCTTGTGAACATGCCTGCATGGAGAACAGGCAGGAAAAAAAGAACAGTTGAAGACAAGCCCATTTCAGCAAACACTGGAGGACTTTTTACAGAGCGTTGCAGGCTATTAGCTTGGAAGATTTTGGTGGCTGTCCAGCTGACCTACGAAACTGGTCTAGCCCAGGTCAGAACAAAAACAGATCAAGATCAACCAGGTCAAGACAGCTCTGGCAGGTTTTCAGAGGGAGCAGTGACTGGGGGAAGCCCAGTTTGGAAGTGGAAGCTTATCTCAGATAGAGAAGAGAATAAGGCATGCAGGAAGTGTGAGAGAGTGCATTCTGAGAGCATGACGAGGAGACAGAGGCAAGTGTCAGTAATTAGCATTGTGTTTGCACAGTGCTGCTGGGGAGATGTTGCTTCAAGCTCTGAAGCTACCTGGTTTGGTGCTAGCTCACTATCTTTGCATCATATTTGTTGTGTCATGGATATACCTGTCTTCCTTTGGTTACCCTAACTCACTGACATCACAAGAAGACTCCTAAATGAAAGGTTACTATGCATTTGCTGATTGACATCAGTGGATGCAACGCCCATTGATGGAATCCTGTTCACTTCTCTCAGTCTTGGATTTGGTCCATGGGTGTTTAGTGCTTTTGCTCTTACATCTTGTAAGACAAACTTCTTTGATTGCATGCCCTCATTATCAATCTTCCAATGAGCTTGATTTCCGCGTTTAAAGCAGGAAAATAGACAGAAACCAGATTTTAAGAGGAAAAAAAATGAGTGTGATGTTAAACTATTGTTGACAGTTTCAAAGAATTTTCTTTATTTCAAATACAGTCTCATCCTTTTCCTTGGCTACTAGAAATATTGCCATTTGCACCAGTAAGAGTGACCATTCAAGGAGTCAGTTCCTAGCACCAGGTAGCAATTTGACTTAAAACCAAATTGAGATGCAAATTCCTTGCAGATACTCTGTAAAGATCCCAGCAAGTCAGTTCACTGAGTTGTTAGCTTTTCTTATTGATGCTTTATAAAATTAGAATAAATAGTGGAACGGAAAAAGCTGGCAAAATCACTGGTTGCCTGTCCTGAAAAAACTGTGAATTGCAACAAGAGGTTCACCTAAATGTGATACAAGAGACGTGTCAGATTTATTAAGACTTCAAAGAAGTAAAATATTTGGGCTGGCTGTACTTGGCTCTGATGCTTAGCCTGCCCCTATGGAATTCCCTGTGCTGGAAAGAGTCAGGTAATTTTTGAAGTCCGTGAAAGGTGGATCTTGTCCATCTATCACATGTAAACTTAGGCTTGGATTTACCTCTGAAACCTTCAAGCGCCCACCTCTTATGTTGTTTTTGTAAGGGATGTGGGTGTTTATTTCAGGAGGGCATTTTTACCAGATATTTAAGATATAAACGCTTAAAGTGCCAATTTAGAAGTAGGTCCAGTGTAAAGGTGTAAAAAGATGAATTTCTGCTTTCAGTCATATTTTCCTGTGCAGAGATGATGGGATTGGAGTATGAAATCCTGCATTTGGACAACTCTGGAAACAGTACAAATTCTAGACAAATTCAGCCTTCAGCTATTTATTCACTGAAAAAAAAGTGGGTTTTCTCATCAAGATAATGATTTCAGTGGAAGATGCTAGTTTATTGTGGTTTGAGGCAAACAACAGGGATGTGTAGTTTAGATGGGGAAGGCTTTATTGAAAAGTCTGGATACCTTCTGTTCATGACAATTTCATGCTTAAGCTTATTAATGTCAGGTGAGCAACCTCTGTAGAAGAGCCCACATTTTTGCCATAACTACGTAGGCTGTCAGCAAATATAGGTGTGTGATTTGGAAATGGGCTCACATATCAGGTGTGTGCACACAATATAACCATGTATTGTGGTGCTTGAGTAGTTAAGAAATGACATTTTCTGTACATTTATTTTTATATTCTACAGGGAGTCATGACACTATGACCTACTGCTTGGATAAAAACTCTGCTGTTAGTGGCAACGAATCCAAGCTGGTGAAGTTCTTAAACAAGTGCATGCCCTGCATTGTGCATCCCATTATCATGAAGTGGTCTACAACACAGGTAACTCCTGTCTAGCGTTCCCATCACACCTGGGCAAAGTTGAAGCTGGTGCTGCAGTGCGGAGAGTGGTCACACTCTCCCATGTGCAATGAAAGAATAGCCTGCTGCCCAGAAAGCTGTGCTCTCATGGGTTGCTGTGCGTGGGTGTCATGGTTTAACCCCAACTGGCAACTAAGCACTGCACAGCCGCTTGCTCAATCCCCCACGGTGGAATGGGGGAGAGAATCAGAAAGTTAAATGGGAGAAAACTCGTGGGGTGAGATAAAGACAGTTTAATAAGTAAAGCAAAAGCCGTGCATGCAAGCAAAGCAAAATAAGGGATTCATTCACAGCTTCCCACGGGCAGGCAGGTGTTCAGCCACCTCCAGGAAAGCAGGGCTTCATCACACATAATGGTTACTTGGGAAGATGAACACCACCACTCCAAACCTTCCCCCTTTCTTCTTCCCCCAGCTTTTTATTGTTGAGCATGATGTCACATGGTATGGAATATCCCGTTGGTCAGTTCGGGTCAGCTGTCCCGGCTGTGTCCCCTCCCAACTTCTTGTGCCCCCTCAGCCTGCTCGCTGGTGGGGTGGAGTGAGGAGCAGAAAAGGTCTTGACTCTTTGTGAGCACTGCTCAGCCATAACGAAAACATCCCTGTGTTATCAACACTGTTTCCAGCACAAATCCAAAACGTAGCCCCATACCAGATACCGTGAAGAAAATTAACTATCCTATCCAAAACCAGCACATTGGGGTATGAGATAGGTGCCTTACATAGCAGATCTTCTTTTGCGGGGAAAAAGCATGTAGGAGAGGCAGGGATGACACATAAACAAAGATGTTGCTTAAAGCTGACCGCTTGCTACTAGAAACTCATCTTCTTTTTCACGTTTATTGTTGTTATAAATAACATTTAATATTACTGTAATCAAAAGAGGTTTTCTCTTGCACTTTGTTCAAAAGGTAATGCTTGTCATTTTTACTATCACTATTATGTGAGATGTCAGTTGTTTTCCCCATCTACATTGTGTAAATATTTCACCCAGCAGCAGAGACAAAACTCTTGTTGAAGGGAATTTTTTTTTCCATAAAGATTAAGAGAATGAAGGTGTGGTCCCTCAAGTAAGGTTTAATTTTTTAAAATGTCTAAATATTAAGCTAGTAGTTATCTCTTTGTTCCTCACAAATGTGTGTTAAGGACAAAAGTGGGGATCATGATTTAAGCTAGCGCTTTTGAAGATTTTTCTAAAGCAAAGACCTTCCTGGCATCAAAGAGGTACCAAAAGTCTTTTCACTTTTGTTCGTATTGAAAGAGTAGTTCATTATTGGGGAATTAAAACTGAATTATTGAGAAATAGCAATAATTATGCCTAGGCTTCTTTTGTTGTGTTTGGGCAGCCCTGGCAAGCTGGAGCCTTAGACACTACCAGATATTGAATATGTAATGGCACTGGTGAGTTGATGTGGAAAGGCCCTCACTTGGCACAGCACCTTGTGTTGAGCTGCTTTTTGCTTTGGGACTGAAGCCAATGAAAGATCTAGATACCTCCTAACTTGCGGGTTGCTGGCCAGCAAAGTGACCCTGTTGGTGACAAACAAGCTCCTTGCATCATTATAGTAATTTTCAGATCCAAACCCAGCGTGCTGAGGGGGAAGTGGCCTGGCACTGATGGGAAAGAGGCACGCCTGCGATCCTGCCACTCCTTAGCTCTGCGGTGCTCGAGTTATCTTTGCGAGGAGGTGCCTCCACCCGTTGGTATCCAGAGCAGAGATCAAGGACCCCTACCAGTGGTAGGAGCCACAGGTTCCTAGATGGCCCAGTGCCTAGGAGGTGCTGCCTGGCTGTTAGTCTAGAGGCCCAAATTTTTCCCGCACAGTGGCTGATGTCAGGTGTGGAACTTCCAGTCCTGCCCTGGATGTCTGATGAGAGATTGCAGCACTGAGCAGCATCGCCCCCAAGGCTTCTTCTTAAACTTTGCCCTTGGGGGCAATGTTCATGCTGTCTAATTTAGTATCCAAATCCAGGTGACTAATTAGGGAGTCTTATTTGTTTAGTCATGCAGTCAATGGAAAGAAATTAATTCATCCAAAGGGCAGTTCGGAGCAACTATTTCATCTGACGCTCTTTCTGGCCATAAAGGTTATATATGACTTAGAGCCATATACATTCCCATCTCCAGTGTGCTCCAAGCGAAGGTGAGACTTGGGCACAGATCATTCCTTCAACTGCTCCAGCCTGGTGAAGCCCAAGGGGGCACAGAAGGAGCTGCTGGCCTGAGCCATCACAGCACCCGCACCCCAGGGCTGGGCTGCTCCCCAGCCCTGCAGCTCAGGCACAGCCTGGGGAGATTAAATTCCTGTCCTAAGAACAGGAATTTAGGGGGTTGAAGCTAGGCGGGGTGAGCACCCTGCCATGTGTCGAAGCCCTGTCTCAGCACTGAAGCTACGAGTGTGGTTATTGAGACGCAACACCTGGTATTGATTTAGCTTTTGGTGAATCCTTTCTGTCTTAAATCAGTGCAGTGTATTCTTTCCGCAAACTGTGTTGTCCATGCAAGTAGGTTGAACTGAAGCAAATTAGCATTTAAATGTATTTAATTAAATTGATTCTATTTCCTTATGCAAAGAGAGCTTTGATATAGATAAGAGACATATCATTTGGGACTTTTTGCTCCAGAAACTCAGCTTTATCACCTGTTCCATTCAGCCCTCAAATTCAGTAGGAGAGGTCCAAGGCAAGTGGAAATAGAGGAGCACCTCTGTTTTGTAGGACTTCTGCAGGTTAATTCAAACTTTTAAAGAGACTTTATCCTGAAAAAGAACAGTAGCCAGTACTTTTTTCTATTTTTGTTTTTCCTTCTGTTGGGGATGAGTGAGGTCCGCAGAGACAACCATGGTAAAGTCTTTGATCTAATAAAATAAATACAGCATTTCTAAGGTGCTGATCCCGCAATTTTTGATCATATGAATAGTCTTGTGAAGAGCAATTGTGTCTTTATGTGCAGGTTAATGGATCTTTAACTTTCAGAACACAACAAGGACAGAGGTCTGAAACTAATCTAATCCGTACCTGCAATATATGCCACAGGGAAATCAGGATCCGTCTTGTCAGAGAGTAAAATACTTCACAGTTGTGACTTGTTGCTATATAGTGCCATTTTAATGATGAAAGACCTGAGAAAAATATCATAGGGCTAACTTTGTACACCCTTTTCAGCTTTCTAAACTAAAGAAACAAATCTCTTCCAAGCTCTCAGGACCTTTTCTTCTGTTTCACCTTTCAGGTACTAACTGTGACGGAGCAACTTGAGGCTGGAGTTAGATATTTGGATTTCAGGATTGCCCACAAGGCTAACGATCCATCTATGAATTTGTACTTTGTGCATATGGTTTACACAACTGTTACTGTACAGGTATTGTCCTTACCTTTGGGATAGCTATACAAACAGTGCTGTTTCTTTTATTTGAGAGCCATAGTAATCTGAAAATGCTGGCCCAAGGTTTTCTGAGTAGGTTATTTGTTTTTCTAATATGAGGACTTCAAACTAGAGAAAATCAGCAGGGCTGGAAGTTAGTCTCAGCAGCTGCAGGTCAGACTGGAGCATCAATCAGTTCCTCATCCTGAAACAGGAGTTGCTGTGCCTTGCTCTCCACTGCCTACCCCCTACCAAGTGCCTGATACTTCTGGGGTTTATCTTGTGTTGTCCCAGGATGCTACCCAGGGCAATCCCATTTTCCCGGTAAGGAGAGTATTTATTAAAGAGAAGAAGGTACTGAAAGCCTAATAAAATCACAGAAACATTTTTTATGAGGAAAAAGTATTTCACTGAAAGACAGAGAGACTCAAGTCTGGATCCCATGATCAAATTACTGTCAGCTACTGTGAAGAAACACTATTGTGAGCTGCTCTTTGCATGTGGTCTGTCACTGTGGACTAGTTTATATCTTCTTCCCATTTGCTGGGACCAGGCGCAGCCAGCTAACGCAGCTTTTCATTTGTAGACTAACCGGCTAAACTTCAGTTTCATGCTCCTGAGTCTGAACGCTTCATGCCTTGGGATTCCATGGTGACTGGCATGCTCATGTAAACCATTAGGTGTAGTGCCTGACTACCCTGCTAATTACACGTGGTCTTCAAGAAGTTGTTACTGCCCATAACAAATGGGGGAAAACGGGTCCTGTCATGTTTAAGCAAGCACAGAGCTTTTCCCTCTTCTTGAGTTTGCCCTTAACACGTTGTTTGTCCTCAGAGAAGCTTGGGAAGATGGGTTTACTGCTAACCTGCCTCTAGGCAGGCGATTTCTGGATATTATCAAAATACAAAGCTGTTAAGTGTAGTGTGCTAGGTCCACATCCAGAGCAAACCAGCACACACCTGCAGGAAGCAGGTTTCCCTGGGGTGCATCTCTCTGGAACACCTTGTGGGCTGTCAGATGGCCATCATCCAGAAACCTACACTGATTTTCATTACTGCGATTACGAGTCTACCCTACCATCAATGCTCTGTTGGAATTTCGTCCTTTCCCCTTCATAGCATAGATGACTTTCTAAGTTGCTGTGACTCTCTCTTGTAGGATATTCTGTGGGAAGTGTTGAGGTGGTTGGAAACTCATCCTCAGGAAGTTGTTGTCTTAGCCTGCAGGAATTTTGATGGATTAACCAAGAAACTTCATTGTCATCTTATTGCCTGTATAAAAGAGATTTTCCAGTGTAAACTGTGTCCCAGAAACGTAAGTATGAGATCCTTTTTTCCTCCTGTAAGAATGATATATTACAGTGAGATCTTTGATTCCAGATTTTTTTATATAGTCTACTTTCACTGTATTTTTAACCTAGGAAAAGTAACATTTGCTGCATCAGAGATAGGTCTTTACGTAATAAAATTGAGGAGATCAAGCAAACCTGCATCCCACAGTGTGGAGAAGGGAGTTGAATTTGACTGCCATGTCTGTTGTGTTGTGGGACAATAGTAGGGACACAACTGCCATCCACTCACCTGTCTGAGTTTTGTTTAAAAAATAAAAAAGGAAAAACAAAGAAAAAAGGAAAAAAAAAGGAATATGTGTGTGTTATAAATATAGTCCATACTATATTTATAGAATTTAAAGAATCAATTTTCTGCCTTTTCATAGCAGTAATTATAAATGAATTTTTATGCTATTTATAATAGTTTAGGTTGGAAGTGACCTCTGTCATCTGGTCATCTGTCATGATGCTACCCAGGGCAATCCCATTTTCCCGGTCATCTGTCATCTGGTCATCTGGTCATCTGGTCCGACCCCACCATGCAAAGCAGGACCAACTTCAAAGTTATGTTGGGCTGTGTCCGGTCCATCCTTGAATATCTCTAAGGCTGGAGATTCCACCACCTTTCTAGGCAGCTTGGTCCAGCGTTTGACCACTCTCACAGTAGATGTGTTTTCCTTCTGTCTATCTAACTAGAATTCCTCTTGCTGTAACTTGTGTCTGCTGACTTTCATCCTTCTGCGATGCATCTCTGAGGAGTCTTCTCTGCATCTGCCCGTTAGGTATTTGTAGGCAGCAGTAAGACCTGTCCATATTCCTCTCCATGCTGAACAGACCCAGGTCTCCCAGCCTGTCCTTACATGTCACGCTCCAGCCTCTGCTCACGCTGGTTGCACGCTGCTGGACTCGCTCCAGCATGTCAATGATTTATTTTTTGTACTGCGGAACCCCCAGCTGGAGACGGTACTGGAGATGCAGTCTCACAAGTGTTGAATGGAAGAACTACTTCTTCCAACAAGTGTTGAATGGAAGAACTACTTCTCTTGACCTGCTGTCTGTGCCTTTACTAATACAGACCAGTTTGCAGTTGACCTTTGCCACATGGGCATACTGCCGGCTCATGTTCAGCTTGGGGTCCACTAGGACCTCCAGGTCCTTTTCTGCAAAGCAGCTTTCCACCCACCTGCCCTCAGTCTGTCCTGGTGCTTAGGGATAGTCCATCCAAGTGCAGGACTCTGCCTTTGTTGAGCTTCTTGAGGTTTCTGTCAGCTCATGTCTCCCTCCAGCCTGTGGAGGTCCTTCTTAATAGTATCTCTACCCTCAGTGCATTTCTGGTGGCATCGACTTTCTTTCCTGGACGTGAGCTGGAGCTGACCTTCCAACCAGCCTAATATGCTTTCAGTCGCACAAACCTCCAGAAAAGCCTTAATTTAAATAATCAGAAATTATTTGATTGCTAAATTTTAGAAGTTAAGATTTTTAGCTTCCTTTTTTTTTTTAAAGGTGTGAGAGCTTTTAGCGGTTAAACAATTAACATTTCAAAGATGCACAGGAACAGAGGGTTTTCTCTGGAGATGTGAGGGGTACCGGATAATGATGACCCTGTTTGCAATTTGAATTCAGCCTTTGAAGCTGGTGTATCAGATGAGTATTACCATTTCAAAGCATTTTGCACAGTAGAGTTAAAATAGAACAATTCTCAGCAAAACGAGGGGATTCTGAATATTCAGGCCTCAGCTGAATAACTGAAGACCTGAGTGACACTGTTTTATTGTTTCCCCAAATAACCTGAGCGCGTAAGTTGTGGGTGAGCAGAGCAATACTGGGGAAGATGGTCAAATTTGCTTTCACACACATGGCCAGCTCATAAGAAGAAAGTAAGTTATTAATTGCAAAAGGGGAAAGCTGCTGCCGATAGTTTGTTGAACGAAGGTGGTGAGCGAATGGTTTGAGATCACCTGACTGAAGAAAGAAGAATGTTTCTGAGTTGTGTCCAGGGGGGAGGGAGGAAGGGCACTGGAGAAAAGAGACACCAAGTACTTCCCTCAGGCAGGAAGACTTTATTTCTATGGGGTCTGTGAGCAGTACACTGGATCTCACTGTTTTTGCAAGTGATACCATTGCAGCTGAGGTAGCTGTGGAGTTTTTCAGGACCGCAGATTCAGATTTAACATCAAATAACCAAGTGCTTGCTCACTTACTCTAAACTAATCCGGTACCTGCTGTCTTTCAAGACTGCAACTCTGTCGTCGTACAAAAGTAAGCGTCAAAGTATTTATGAGGCAACTGCTAAGTAGAGGTCTGTATGTAGTACTGGCACAGGCCACAGCGTGACAACATTACATTGCATTTAAAATTTTAATTGCCTTAACTATTCAAGGTGTCTTCCTTTGATCTGGATTACTAGGGTTTAAAAATCCCTTGTTAGACATCGACAGTTTCATTTCTGCTTTGTTTGCAAAACAGGCACCTGTGCTCATGTACACAACATGAGCTGATAGCTTTTTTTTTTGGCTCTTATCCCACACTTTTTTTTTTTTTAAAAGGTTCCAGCTTTAGAAAGGCAGCTGGAGTAAAGCAAAGGCTTCTGTCAACCACAGATTTTTGTAGTTTGAGTGGTTTGTGTCTTAATTTTGCAGTATTTTCTGACCTAATTGGGGCTCGCACTCTCTCTTTCTTGGATAAAGGAAGAGGGATTCCCATGTTCATTCACCCCTTGGCTCTCTTCAAAGATTTACATAAAACATTTTCAACTGCCTTTGGCTTTTATTTTAATTAATAAGTTAATTGGAACATCAAAAAGCCCCCATTTCCTTTTCACAAGCAACAGACACAGCTTTTAACCACAACATTCTTAAAAAACCAATACCTATTAAATACATCGGTTTTGCAAATAAAACTAGTCAGAGGGCCTCAATTCTGTCCGATGGTAACCTTTGAGTATTGGAAAATGTCATTTCGTATTGAAACACTTAAATGTAACAGACCTGTTTCAGCTGGTCTCTCTGTCTGAGGAGGTGCCTGACTCAAGTCTTCCCCTCTCTCAATTCAAAATGTCTCGAGCATCCCATTTTCAGAAACTTTCCACTTAGAGAAATCAGAATTAACATATCTCTTGAAGACTCACATTTAGTCTTACCAAGTCTTAAGCAGTTCAGTTTTCTTTGATGGCCACAGTGACGAATTTGGATCCTTTGCCAAAAATTATTCCTGCTTCTCTGTGTCCGTATTCCTACAGCTGTGTGTAAGGGCTTTGCCCCACTCCTACCTCCTTTCCCCAAACAAGTTGTGTCTTCCTCTCCCAACAAATGTTCAGCAGCGGTATGTGCACGAGGGCCGGCACGGGGATGGTTTCTCGTTACACAGGTGTAAGACCTTGAGTTATGTACTTTACTATAGTTGAATTGTTTGAGGAAAAGGAGGAATCTGCTGAAGTTCCCAGGCTCCTATTGCTCCTGCAGCTTGTAACCCAGCCAAGGACCTACTGGGCTGTACGCTGAAAAGCTTTATTTGAGCCATATCTGTGCCTCTCTACCAGGGTGATGTCACACGTCAGTATTTGAATTTTGGGAACACTGCTGTGTTGTTGACTTCAACCTGGGCACGCTTTCTCTTAGGTGGTGCCGACACTGCGGACCATGTGGCAGCGTGGTCATCAGGTGATAGTCTCGTACGAGGAGGACGTGGAAGTGGAGGCACACTGTGAGCTGTGGCCCGCGATCCCGTACTGGTGGGGGAACAAAACTACCACGCGCGCTCTTATCCAGTATTTAGAGCGCATGAAGCGGATGGGCCGTCCAGGTAGGCACAGGGAGTCGCTTGGAGGAAACAAGGGGCAGGTCCAGCAATGCAAAACAAATAGGAAGATGGGTGTTTGTAGCATTAGGGCATAGAACCACTTTGTGCACAAGATGCGCCCGTGTTGGTGAGTGCTCTGCCCACCTGTGGGCGAGCACAAAGTTCATCTTTGGTGCTGCAAATACATGCATCAGTGTCTGTACAGGCATAGACTATATAAACTGTGGCAGCCACTTCACTTGCGTGATCCCATGGAAAAGAAGCCCTCTGCACAGAAGAGCTAGCTAGTGTCCTTCTCACAGGTAGCAGACTGCTTCCTCAATCCAGTGCTTGCTGCTTTAAGCAGCACTGGTGACAAGGGAAATGCATAAGAAGGCTCCAGGGAGACCTTATTGTGGCTTTTTAGTACTTAAAGGGGGCTTATAAGAAAGATGGGGACTGACTTTTTAGCGGGACCTGTCATAATAGGACAAGGGGTAATGGCTTTAAACTAAAAGGAGGTAGATTCAGACTAGATATAAAGAAGAAATTTTTTACAATGAGTGTGATGAGACACTGGAACAGGTTGCCCAGAGAGGTGGTAGATGCCCCATCCCTGGAAACTTTCAAGGTCAGGTTGGACGGGGCTCTGAGCAGCCTGATCTAGTTGAAGATGTCCCTGCTCATTGCAGGGGGATTGGACTAGATGACCTTTAAAGGTCCCTTCCAATCCAAACCATTCTATGATTATGCTATCCTTCTTGTAAAAAGCAACCCCTACAAGAATGGTACGTGTATGGCTGTAACTACATCAAAAAATAGCAGCGCTCAAGCACGCTGGTGTAGTCTAAGCTGAAAGAAATTCAGTTCATAACCTCTGATGCAGCTCTGTGATGTGCACGCATGGGGTGATGAAGGGGAGAACCGCTTCGAAAGCACACACCCCAGCCAAAGGCAAACACTCGTGTAGGTGCACCCTGTGTTCCCCCATCCGTCACGGGGGAAGGCTAAGCATTTGGAAGCAACCTTTACAGAAATTAACATAATTCACAAAGGAGGACTGGTTAGTGGAGAACCTTTAGTCTGCAATGAGTAATTTAGATAAATTTAGCTAAACTGGAACGGTTCAATAACTGAGCTTGGTTCGGTAACTATTTACTACAGCATGCAACTGCAACAAGGGGAGGCAGTCCACTGAAACAGTCCTAGGGATATGAAGCAATACAGAAAGATTGTCAAGTTACTATTTTAATAATTCCCAGAGGAATGAGATCTGGTGTTAATGTAATGCTGAGCAGTTTCTGTTCTCAAAGGAATATTTAATGCGTCACCTTCTGATTTTTGTTTCAGAAAAATTCTTTGTAGCGGGGATTAACCTTACTGAAAATTTAAGGTATATTCTCGTACACCCATTTGGATCATTGAAGAAAATGACACTCCAGAGTCTTCCATGCTTGAAAATTTGGATAAAGCAGCAGTATCCAGGACCAAAGAAAGAATGTATTAACATCATTGCTGGAGACTTCATAGGAAACGATGGTTTTGTCAAAGACGTGATAGAACTTAACACAAAAATTAATCCTCCATTACACTGTCAAAGTAAAGGGGCTGGAACAAATAGCATTTCATTCTCAGCTTCTTAATCTATGGAAAGCTGAAAAGGCTTTGTTTGCATTCCATGTGTCCTGGTTTAAACATCCTGGATCCCATAAAGGTCCAGTTAACTTAAACCAGGGATGTTTTAAAGACTCAGTAAGACAAGTGCTCTCAACATCATCAGGGTTTCAAGGCCTTTTCACAAAAAAGAGAGCAGACCGACGTGCCCGAAGTGTCTAGAGAACTACAGTATAGCTATAATTTACTTGGAGGTGCGTAGACTCTGTAGCAGTTGTCAATATTGCGAGTCCCGAGAACTTAATCCTATTTTATTTTACATATGAGCAAGAAGGAGAAATATGTCAGTAGCTGCATTAATTATTTTGTGAAAAGATTTTATCTGTCTTATAATTATAAATGTATTCTGCACCGCTTGCAACCTCACTTCTCAGTATTTTATATCAGTACGAAACTGACTTGTCTGTTTTCATAGTTTGTGTTAAATGTACAAAAGGAACAGTTTAAAAATATTTTTGATATATCAAAGATACTGTATTGACAATCCTCTTTGGCATGATTTTTATATATACACTAAGACATTACTAACATTAAAACTCTAGAAGGGGCTGTACTGTTATGTGCCAAGTATGAATTTGTGAGCCTGTTTACCAACAGGGTATTCACAAAATTCTTTATGATTTGTAAGAGGTATGTGTATTTGAACACTTACTCATTTTATCACTTGTGCCAGTTCTGCAGTGATGAAGATACCAAAACTAGGTGCCTAGAGAGTTTTGAATGTGGTAAAGAAATATGTTTTATTAGGTGTTGCCAAAATTTGCCTTACATTGAAAATAAACACATATGAAACAAATTCGTTATCTAAACTCAAACTGCCCTAAAAATACAGATTCTTGGCTTCTGTCATGCTCATTTGGAGTTTCACAACTGGTCTTTTGTTTACCAGTTTTAGTAGCTCTATAGCAAGTATTTTTTGCTTCTGTAAAAACTAAGGGTTTTATGTTGTTTGCCATTGCATATTAAGCATATCTCTCTCTTTTTTTAAATGAACCGTGCAATAACAGATGATCATGAAGGTAAGAGAAGTGGCAAGCATCGGGACTAAAACCAAACCAGGCATTGTATGAAGTTCACTATGCAGCTTCATCAATATACCTCACTTTTCAGATTCAGATGCACTTTATATGCAAAAGCTGAGTTCAAATATCTGGCAAGATGTTAATGTCTGCAGGAGTTTGAAATCAACTGCTACTCGGTATCAGGTCAAACTCAGCCTAGACTTCTCAGCATGAAAGGCTAAGATGCTACCTCCTCATGCAATCTCTTGCAATTGCAGCATATGTAGGAGTAAACACCCAAACATTCCATTTATAAAGACTTCCTAAATGCTTTTTTACAGGGCTTTTTATCCTTGTTCTTACCTCTATGTATTTCATACTGAGCAGTCAATGCAGTTTTGATTTTTTTTTTTCCTAGAGTCACTACCTGCATGAAGTGTTACATTATACACACTCAGAATGTTTTTCTGCCTCTCTATCTTTTGTACCCTCAAGTGGCTTGTTACTCTATCTAATAAAACTTGATCTCTTTGTGCAATATGGACTGAAATAGTTTTGCTTCTCCATTCTGTGATACTGATTGTTTTATTGGTTCCCAGTAGTAATTTATAACTCGGGTAACAGATCAGGTTTTGGTTTTTTTCTTTGTGAAAGAAAAATTTCACACAAAATCCATGGTTTGCTCTAACCTAAATGTTTTCTCTTTAAGAACTGACACAGTAGTAGGTATTGTGGATAAATTGCGGTAGGCAAGAAAACTGTATGGGTAAAAGATGTTCATGGCTAACTTTATTGCTTAAATATACAAATCTATGGTTTTTTGCTTCACTGCAATAAGACATGGCAGTTATTTTACTTAAATGCATATTCAAGCAGAATGCATGAACCTATCTGTATTATTTACATACAGCCAACAACATTTTGTTCACTAGCTTTCATTTTCCAGGGACCATCTGAGACACTGAACTATAACAGATACTATTTTATTCTGAAAAACAGGGTAAAAAGCTTTATTTATAAGATATATATATAAGAAACTCGGTACTTTTCTGAAGGTTAATTCAGATGCCATCCAGTGATTTCCATTTGTTTGAGGTCCACAGCTTATAGCCAACAACTGTTTTAACGTTAAAAATTTAGTGCTGTCCTTGCACTTGCTGACAGAATGAAGCTCACAGCTCTTCCTGTTTCCAAACAGAAGTTTTATGAAAGAGTGTCCATTTCTAAAATGCATCAAAAACATCAGCTGGGGAAGAAATACACTCTTCAACACCCAGGCTAACAGGTCATTAACTCTATTTCACATCCTCTTAATGAGGTCAGTTTCTTTAACTAGAAAGGATGCAGTTCTATGGCATAAAAATCTTACTGTTAGGAAAGAGGTTTTTGTATCTTCCAAAAGCAGAATTGCCAATTATCACCTTCACCCTGGCTGTGCCGTCCTCAGGGATGACTTCTACTTCCTGAACTGTTGCTTCTTTATAGAGCCAACTGTAAAAGTAAAAGCATATTAGCATCTTAAAGGTATGGCATACTGTGTAAAATGTGATCTTTGCTTTAGGTCAGCATGTTCCAATCTAGGTAATTTAACACTTTAAGATGAAGTGCTTCACTTAACTTCTCATTTGCTGTTTTGAAATACAGTATAATGTTTTCATAAATCTTTCAAATTTGTGTTTTTATCAGAAATCTGGCTCCAGGACCAGTGGCATGGTCTTTCAGGAGGCATGTTTTATTGTACTAACACACAGAACTCTGTGAAGGACACTTTCAGAAGCAGACTCTAGGGTATCTAATGGGGTTATTTTTTCTCAATAGGTCAGAAATCTTTGATAATTATCCCTGTAATTCTTAACACAGATTAAAATTAGTATGATACAATTTGGAAATTTTAAGACATACAAGACTAAGACTTTCATATTTCTCCAAGTCCTTCTAACAATTCAAAATTATTTACCTTAGCTGAGGTCCCTCTAAGTTGACATTAACTGTCAGAATCTTCTTCCCTGTTGCTGTCAAAATTTTTTTCTCTATTTCTTCTTTCAGCTCTTCTAAACCATGTCCACGTAGAGCAGAAATGGGTAAAGCATTTTCTTCAGTGGGTTTATACCTGAAAGGTAACAATTGCTAGCACATTTGCTCATGAAGATTAGGTTGTGAAAATATTCCAAGCAGAGACAATTTAACTGTGTTACTTTATAATGGCACCTTCCTACAGAGGCCACTTCTTATATGACTCAAGTGATTTCTTTTGTAATTAAAAGATAATTAATTCTTTTTAAGACCATAGTTACATATGTAAAAGATTGAGAAACACTATTAAATGTATTCAGAAGTGTGGGAGCTCTTTTCTAGGCTACTAATTAAAAAGCTTCCAGAACATAAGAAATGTTTAAGCACACTTAGCATCTCCTGCTTACCTTTCTATCAAATCCACTTTGTTATGAACTTCTACCATTGAGTCCAATAAATGGCTGGGAAGATTAAGATTCTTCAGAACTGACAGAACAGTTGCTTTCTGGAGGACGGTTTCTGGATGAGTAATATCCCTCACATGAACTATCAGATCCTAGCAAGCATCAATATACAAGACAATTACTCAATGAAACACACCAGTTACAAGTTGCAAAGATTTTATACTATTTTTGCATTGCTAATTCATATGAAATACTTTCCTATCCATTAGATAATACACTGGCAGGTTAACACTGTAAAACGAACTACTAGAACAGTATTAAACCAATAAGGGTTTTTGTACAATGATGGAAGAGAAACTGTAGCAGCTTAGTCTTTCACTCCACAGTGTGTATGAATTGCTTCCAACAACCCTGAAACAAACCCTGTCAATCAAGCTAGTTACAGAATTCAGAGTTCAAATAATAACTGATCTAATTTTTCCAAAGCCAAGGCTGCATAACAATAAGGCTTAAAAAATACTGGAGAAGAAAAAAGAGTGAACTCTAAAAAGGCTTTAGAAGAGTCATGGCTGAAAAACTGTTTCAAAAATGGAGGAAAAAATCCCATGTAACTTGTAATTCTATTTTTATATTCAAAATGCAGAAGATTCTCCTTCTCCTTATTTATGATTTTATTTTTTATTATTATTACTGTGCTTCACTTAGAAAGCTTTATACAAAAGTTATCAGTTTCAAGTACATTCACGACCATGTTTTCCATGATAAAAACCAGGCAACCAAATTCAATATTTGCATTCAAAATGTTTCGTCATCTTTGCTCCAGATACGGCTTCAAACTTCTGAAAATTACTGAGAAGCAAATTTCTTGCCTTTCACTTAACACCTCAGAATAAGAGACAAATAGGGTAGTTGCAGCAAGTTTTTGAAAGTCCTATTATTACATGGTGAAGAGTCTAATCCTCAGAAGCATTCTGGCATTCAGCTACCACTGAATTCCATTACACTTGACAGTACAGACTTTTTGTTTAAATGTCTGTGTATGTGCAGCTTTACACTTTGCTGTAACACGGGAAACTAACTTTAATGAGGTAATGATTAGAAAAGTACATTTATGCTTATTACATGCTGCCTGCATCACATCACAACCACCCACTTTTAGTGCTATAGTTAGCCTTAAAGTTAAAACCAGATCATTCCAGAGGCTCTATTTCATTTTTAACTCTCAAGAAAGCTAGCCTCAACTTACTCTGGTGCACTGTTTAGGGTTTCATATGTTTAATAAGCAAAATCTGATTTATCTGGTTTACATATCATGGAGAAGGACACATACTCCAAATAAACCCTTTCTGAAATCTCTTCATATCTATATATTCTGCATAATTTCAAGTGTCAGAAAATTGGCTTATGGTAAGATATTTACCTCATTATCTTAGGAGACTATATACTATAGTCAGCCAGATACTTCACTAAGAACAGCATGCCAATTAACTTCCCCTTTTTTGAAGGGGTGAGGATTATCTAAAAGGAAATTAATTTGAGTTCTCAATTTTTATCATCAACTACTTACTGAGTAAACCACTTCTTCTAATGTAGCTGAAAAGGACTCAACCAGATTATGTGGAAGATCAGTCAGAAACCCAATAGTGTCAACATAAATAACTGCCATATGCGAGGGCAGATAGCCAGCGTGGGCTGTAATATCAAGAGTGGCGAACAGCTGATCTCTGGGTTGAAGTCCTGCTTCGCCAGTCAAGGCTTTGATCAAGGTAGTTTTTCCTAATTAAGGGAAAAAAAGGACAAGATTTTAATGGCTTGTTCCAAATAAAAATTTAATTTGCCCAGCTCAGGTGAGTGGTATTGATGTAACATATCTTTTCAGATCTATTTCACTAATTTAAATCTAGCCTATGATTAGGTATCTATATGGTGTTAGGAAATCCAAAGACAGTTTTCACTTTTATAACTTGGAATTGGATTTAAGGCCAGGTCTGCACGCTATGCTGTGAAATCACAAGACGCTCAAAGACTGAACCGACCTGCAAAGTGACCTACCCCACATCTCTCATCTCTGAGACTATCTGAAGGGCACTGCCATGACAGCGTTAGGAAGCATGCACTCAAGTACTTCTCAGTGCTTCTCTTGTCAAATAAAACAATTCAGTATTTACTTGTTAAATCCAACAATAAACAGAAGCACTAGTAATATGCAGCTTATTAGGTTTATGCTTTTATTGGGCATTTCCTCATGAACATAATACTAGAGTCATTTATTTAACCTCAATGAATATTTCACAGAATTCAGTCATTAAACTAAAGTGCTCAGTATATACCCTCATTAAAGTATTTCAATTATGTGTACAAAATTGTAATATATATATTTTGTTGAATCTTCAGCTTTAAAAGTATGGATGTATGACATTTAAGTAAAACATACAACGTAATCCAAATCTTTGAGTATATAACTGATAAAAAAGTTAGTGCAAGGTAAGTTTGTTTTTACAAAGCTGTTGAATAAGAAAATGAAATTGTCTTAAGACAATGTAACCTGAAAAAAGTGTATAGTCCAAAGCCTATTTATGCCTTATGTATGAATTCACTTGTGTAAGATACAAGAAAAAAAAAAAAACAAGAAAAACTTTAGCTTTATTTAAAATCTCTTACGAACACATCTCAGAGCACTAAACATCAACCAATGAAAAGCTACAGTGCTTCTTAAGCACATTTCTCAGATCAACTGCCAACTCTCCTGAACTTTCCGCCTCTGCCTCAAGCCTTCCCAGGGACCTAAAACCCCATGTACTTTTCTCTACCTCTCCACCCATTCTGATCAAGTAAGAAAGATTCATATAAAGGGACACTAGTAGTGTAGTCTTCAGCACTATATATAAAATCTTTTTTGCACAATTGGTGCTAGGCATTTCTCCAAAACATGTCTTCAAGACTGAAGAAAAAATTTAAAAAAAAAAGAAAAAAAAAAAGGAAAATCTAACTACAACAAGCATCATTTGCTTCCTAACTATATCCTAATTGACAGATAATCATTACACAATTTAAAAACTAATTAAAATATGAAGCCTATTCACACTGAAATGAGATTCTGGCTAGAGTTTCTAATCAAAAATTAGACAATGTAAGCTCTTTCGTGTTACAATTTCATGAGTTTTTGCTTACCACAATTAGTATAGCCCATTACTGAGATAATCGGAAACTCGCGTTTTTTGCGCCGAGTTCTAAGCAAAGACCTCTTTTTTCTTAGTTTCTCCAGGGCGTTCCTAATTTTAAGTTCTTTTTCTTTCAAGATTCGATTCTGTGTCTCCATGAATGTTTCACCTGAAAAATACAAATGAATAGTTGGCAGAATAGTTTACAAGTGAAACAGTAAACCAAGTGATGTTGTGCATTTGGAAATCAAGTGAGTTAGCACTAGGGCATATGAAGTTATAAATAAGCAGCTAAAACTATGTATTCTTGCCTAAGAGTCAGAGTGATAAGTAATTATTAAAACATATGCTAAGCACTCTAGACTAACCATGTACACTTATGATAAACCCCTGTGGCAGCAAGTACTTTGTCCATGGCCACTTACTGAACCACTACAAAGCAAAACTTTATTATTTAAGTTACTTTCCAATAAATTTTTGGACGTTCACTTAGTTAGATGCAGAACACAAACAGTTTTTCCTTCCAGCCTTCTCCAAACAAAATAAGATGCAATTAAATTTGTTTAAAGGCTATGGAGAAAAAAAAATCCTCTAATTCATAAGAATATTTAGACTTTACCTGAGCCCATGATGTATCTTGATCCACCTCTCTGCTGATCCAGCTGAGACACCTCATTTTTCAGATTTGACCTGGCAGTGGAGTAACAGTTAATTAGAAGCAATTTTCTTTAATCAACCTATCCTAAAATGCCTAACAAATGTGAAGCAGTAGTGATATTCTAATAGTACAAACAAAACCACTAAATGACAGAGCTCTAAATAAAACCTGCTCATGGCGAGAAGCCTGGCGAAGAAAATCCAGATTTTTCTGACTCCGCAACTGTGTTTTGAAAAATCATGCAACACTCTTAGCAAATTATAATGGCTATTCTGAAATTTCAGAGAGCCAAAGATGCCTCTGATATATCCCTGCAACTTACACCCACTTCCACGTACAAGTATTTCTAGGCGATGTAATGTAGAAATATGGAAAATTCAGAAACAAATTAATGCCTTTAATGTTCCTTGTTTAAAGCTTTCCTTATTAAACCCATCAATATTATATATGGGATACACATATCCAATTCCTACACATTCTTGCAATCCATCCTCCGCATTAGAAAGAACCAGGACCTTTTCATGAGAAATATATTTTGTAAGATTATGAATTGAACACTTTCTGGTTTTGCCTGTCAGCACTGCAGAAGCTTAAAACAATGACATTAAAGCAAATATTTCCATGCTCTAATCAATCACTGAGCATATTATACAAGCACTGAAACAGTGTCATTTCTGTTTACAGTACAGTATTACCATTTTTATTACTGTAAAGAAATAGCCACTAAAATATGTAAATATCAGTACGTGATTTACACAGCTCAAGGTACCTGAGAAGTGGAATTTCGGCCAATGCTATTTGAAGTTTTGCTTCTTTGGTCCGGGCATTACAACGAAAAATGTGAAGTACAACTGTGTATCTGTCAAAGACTTTCACGCCCCAGGCATCTTCTAGTTCTCTCTTTAGCCATGTAAGACAAAATAACTTACATGTTTTCTGTCCCCCACAGCATCAGTAGATCAATTCCTACACAACACGACAGTTACAGTTTGCTGACGGACACTTGAACTCAGAGGATCTTGGGATTCCATTTCAATGTATGGGTAATGATTATGAGCACGCAAAGGTAAAATTTGGTTGACCACAAAGAAAGGTGAAAAAGAGAGTTTAGAAGGTAGAACTTTATGTCTAGGCCCATCAAATTCAGTGAGAATCCTTCCATTGACTTTAATGGATTCTGACAACAGCTCTTACAGTGTATCTCGGAATCAAGAATCTCAGTGCTTAAGCCCTTGCAAAAAATAATTATGAAATGCTGGTATGTGAAAGAATAGGGAAAACAGAGGAAAAGAAAAAAGATTACCAAAATTGAAAAAAAAAAAAATTACAAAGAGAGGAAAGCAGGAAAATTATTTCATAACCAGCTTCTCATTAAATACTTAACAAAAACCAACCAACCAAAAAACAAACAAAAGACCCCAGTCTTGCTTTAATTCAGCAAAAGATACTTGAATTACGCAATAGATCCCCTCTGCCATCTCTAAAATCCAGAATGCTTTTGCTTGATACACATTCTCAAACACTCATCAACCCTGTTAAATTACTCTTAAGATCTAGATTTGCAAAAAGAAATTTTTTTAGCAAATCTAGTACTGAAAGTACTCAGACCCTAAATTAAGGAATAAAAACTAGGAAATTGAAATGAAACATTTTCATATTCCATTTCATCAATAAATTTAAGTTCTTGAGAAAACTATCTACTAGAGATATTTACCATCTCTGTTCATTTTATAATCAGGGAAAGCATTTGAAACTACCAGCAAAGCATTAATGTCTGCTTGCAGAGTTTGCATGCACTTTACGACATGCAAAAAATTAAAAAAATATTTATTTCAAGTTGTCTAAGCATTTCAAAGAGCATCTATAGCTCGTGCACCAGTTGTTTTACTGCCAGTGCCAAAAAAAAAGCATGCTACTCCCCTCAACCTAATCCGCCCATTTAAAATATGGTTTCTTGTTAAGGGTTAGGAATGAAAGTTTAAATATTTGAAAAGTTCAAATATAAACTTGCTCTGAATTTACACCTCATATTCAAAATACAATATGGCATCCACAGAACTACAGGAAAATAAATACACTCTCCATATAGGTATAGGAACTTGTGCATATAGCTAATCCCAAATGTTGACATTCTTCATAACAAAAGTTGTGTTATCACCTCTATTTTGTGAAAAAGAGCTTGAGTAACTTTTCCAACATTTTAAGTAGAGCCAGTGGCAAATGTGGGAGCAGAGTCTATACTAAACGGCTGTTAGGCTGCTGGAAAATTTCATGCACAAGAGCTGGAAACACATATATCAACTGGACAAATGCAATAGGAATTAAGTTTCCTTACAACAAAACTCAGTCCAGGTGGCTTCATATATTATCATTTGCAAATTCAGAGTCATAACTGACCCTACTTCTCATAACATCAATAACTTCTGAACGATACTGATGTAAAGAATATGATTTGATATTAATTACCTTTGTTAGTGAAGACACTCTTTCCACATTCAAGAAGACAGCTGTCACATTGGGCAATTTTTTAATCTTTTCTAAAAGATGGATAACCATTACAAAATACAGTGTTAAATGTCAATTCTCTTTTTAAAAGATACTGAATATAAAACCATTTTGCACTGAGCAGAATGCTCGTAAAATATCAAATGGCATCATATTCTTTATTCACAGAACAGTTGTATTTGCACTAATTTAGTACTATGTCAAGAACAGCTGCCAATTTCACTTATGTCAATCACATAAACGTAGGGATTAAGTTTCCTCACACACTTTCAGTGTGCATGGGTTATTTCTATTCTGTGTTGCTTTTGTAACCTTAAAAAAATGCTTTGAAGTTTGTTTGCAAACCTGCGTTATGGACAAACAAAGTTCCCTCTCTCTTCAGCTTTCATACCTATCCTTAAACAGTTCAGCTGCGGAAGTCTTCCATTTAGAATGATGCAGTGCTGAAAAATCTCAGTCCTTACCTGTCAAAGCCTGAAAGTTTCCTTTGCCAAAAACAAACTTCTTGTCAGGATTCTTTGTAGGAATAATTATTTTATCTAAAACCGTCCAGTTCGGAAGGGTATCTACAAGAGCAACAGCCTCAGCAATCTGTAATTCAGCTTTAAGAACACACACACAAAAAAAAGAGATTATAATATACCAACATAACTTTGCTCAGATTTCCAATAACTACAGTATGTGCATGAACAGGGAAAGACTACGCTACACTGAAATTCTACTAGGGTATTTATTTTAACCAGTAGCGCAAGGAGCAAAATGTCTTGCCTCTAACCAGAATAATTAAACTTCTAGGTTGATGCAATTTTAGCACACAAAGCATCTTTCTGCCAGTACAAATTATTTCTGTGGCTGTTGATTTAGAATATTTTTAAATTGTATTGCCAGCAAAGAAATTACCAGCTTTTTGCCTCAACAAGTGAAACAAATAACTAGTTGGAAAATAAATTCTGTTATTTTAGATGAGCACAAACCCATGTGATTAATTCCTTGGTGTTTTGCAGCAATATTTAAAGCATTACTAATATGACGTATCCTGCTGCTAACTTCACTGGTATTCATTCATAAAGGACCTGCACTGATTTATGACTTGCTAAAACTAGCAGACTCCAATCCTGTATTCTGGTTCATCAGTCACTTTTTTTTTTTTTTAAACATCTACATGGCAAACACTGATTTCTGAGGACTTAGTGAAATCATGAAAACTACACGGGTATTATCAGACCAGTAGATCCAGTTTGGATTTGCCAAATGGGAATAAGATCCTCAACAGATTTGTCAAGTTTCTCTAGACAGCAAAACATAATATATTAAATAGATTACCTTAATGCAAAAAGGTAATATATTTTTAAAGATAACTATGATCCTCTTTTTCCTCATATTGTTAGTGTTCCTTGTAAAATGCACAGATTTCCTGTTGTACCTGTGGTGTTTCAACAATCATTCCAAAACATTTGTTCCGACTTCAGGCTCTTCATCTGGAGGGCCTAAATAAATGGAAAGGGATCACTGCTATTCTTCTGTATGTTTGGACAGAAAGGTGCCTTCGTATATATATTTTTTTCAGTTGTAAAATGGGAGTGCTTATGTAAATTCTGAAAAGGTTACAAACTTTGTTGTACAAGGTCACAATTCGCTATAATTAGCAGGGTGATTACATAATAAACTTGAATACAAGATGGAGTATCGTATACAAATTGACATATATATGTACAAACTAACTTAGAAAACACTTAATCCTTTCTATTACAACTGTGTAATTAGTGAAGCGTTTGGAGAAACACCATCAAGCCAAGTTCATCATACATCTTAAGTGTGCATGATTAATATATATGTATTAGCTAGCTACAAAGATTTCTGAGGGAAAACTAAGAACAGCAATGCTAATTAAGGTCCTTATAAGGGAATTATTTGCAACTGCATCCCTAAGTAACTAGAGAAAAGCACTCCTTTGAGTCCATGAGGACTTCATTACACAAGACCTCATCTTGACCACGTGCTCTCCTACGGACAGGAGAGTATTCCAGCTCTTCAGCCAACTTCTGGGTGAGCCCAAGGCTGAAGGACCCCTGCCTGGCCAGGCAGCATGGTTGAAGGCTATTAACATTCGGCTAATAAGGGGGAAACCTGGCTGCTTCCTTAGGCAAGCTAAACACTCTATGCACTGAAGGTATTTCACCATCCAAGGCCCAAAGTCAGCATGATTCCCCAGTCAAAGCCTCGATCTGCCAACAGCCCCTAACACTGCATTCTCAAAGAAAACACCGACCCAGCCCTTTTAGCTACTCTCATAGTTTATATTTCGCCGTTTTACCACTGTAATAACGGGTCTTCTTCACGCTCTCGGCGCTAATTCCCTAAACGCATGGCTGCGGAGGTCCGCAGACAGGCGGAAAAAGAGGCGGGCAGGGAGAGGCGGGCAGCGGCGGTGGGGGGGGGGAATAACCGGCCCGACCCCCGCCGGCGGAGCCCTCCCTTCCCCTCCCTCCCCGCCGCCCCCACGCACCCGTGGTGAGCGGCGACTTCTTGGGGCCCCACTTGACAGCCGGCTGCACCACGGCCAGGCGCTGCGCGCCGGGCTCCACGGCCAGCGGAGAGGGGCCCAGCAGCTCCTCCAC